>JAOTOM010003220.1:0-2500 GCA_034440615.1 Ashinkailepas kermadecensis
GGCCACGTTACATAATGCCCAAGAAACAAATATGAAAAATCGACAAATATTTCAAATCAATCCGGCGGAAATGTTTGAACACGAACTTGAATTTCCATTGACGAACATGTGCTCCGAAGAGGGCTGGCTATCGGCACATGTTGATTTTGTGATGTTGAAAAAATAGGAAATTAGGAAAATTATTACACAATTTGGATAATTCCTCAGGCGCCCACGATCCCAGATTCCATTTCACCCCAAAACGATGTGTCCAGATCACTTCGAAATCGACGCCTTTTTGACCGTATATTTTTAACCTTACAGCGCAAAAGCGACGTATCCGCATTCCTAAAGCGCAATCCATAGCATCGTTGCCGAAACCAGTCACAACTTTATTAACTTAGAAGCTACCACCAATGGAAATATGGGTATATTTGGGACCATTCAAGCGCTTACATGCATTGGTAATGCAGCTTGCCGGAAATGTTGAAAATACAAAGAACATGTTAACGGTACCCATATGCAAATTTCCAACCTGAAAATCGTAGTGACTTAGGAAAAGAGTGGAACCGTCAAAGCATCATTGGTGGGCCTCAAAATATTATTAGTATATTGGGGCCCATCAAGAGTAAACCGGCCTTTAGACGACTCATCATTGGCATCAGACGGTCACTGTGCACCATTCCCTCCGAGAGAATCTGGCTAGTGGCTTGCAGAGCCACAACGACGTGGAAAGGTGGTCCCTTGATAAGAGACCTCCCGGAATAGACCATTAGAAATAGCTTTGGCTATTGAAATATGCATCAGAGTTCCGAGTTCCAAATACTGGCAATGCAAGCTAAAGGCACAAGCCCGAGGCATTGCCCATTCAAGCTTTATCAACTATACCTAGGCAATGTTGCAAAGCATAGTCTTCACCGCCACATTAAGCAAATAGTTTTCATTGTAACCAAAATTTGTTCGGTAGGGCATTTAGATTACTTGGCAAACAAACTTGACTTGACTAACTTGACCTTCCATAGAACATCTGCAGCAGCGATGGTCATGGTGTCATATAGGGGTTTGTCACTCGCTCATTTGCTATAGAACATGTGTAGCAGCGATGATCATGGTGTCTTATAGGGGTTTGTCACTCGCTCATTTACGATAGAACATGTGCAGCAGCGATGATCATGGTGTCTTATCGGGGTTTTTCACTCGCTCATTTGCTATAGAACATATGCAGCAGCGATGATCATGGCGTCTTATACGGGTTTGTCACTCGCTCATTTATTATAGAACATATGCAGCAGCGATGGTCATGGTGTCTTATAGGGGTTTGTCACTCGCTCCTTTACTATAGAACATGCAGCAGCGATGGTCATGGTGTCTTATAGGGGTTTGTTACTCGCTCATTTACTCAAAGAGCGAGAGCGAAAGATTGAAAATGAATCAGAGGAGTAGCACTGAAGGATCGCAGCGATCAGAGGGAATAGCAGCTGAGGGGTTGCAGCGATCAGAGGGAGTAGCAGCTGAGGGGTCGCAGCGATCTCCGCAGGGAATATCCGGCTTCATCTCTCAACTTAAAGATCATGGCGAGGACACAGATGATGATTCTGGAAATGAACAATCAGCAATCTTGTCGGATCTCAACTGAGAGCACAGCCAAGTGTCTGGGAAAATCACCCGGTACCGGAAGCTGAGACGACGATTGCAATTAGACCATAAAGCGGGGCCGTCTCCTCCAACCAGAAATCCACCCGGATGCGTAAGGAAATCTGATAATGGCATATTGATTGGGCTATTGATTGAGCTATTGATTGGCCTATTGATGATTTCCCCTGACATCGCCCATCGCCAGCTGACACGAATCAAGAACCGCATGATATACTCGAGTTGTTTCTTGACACGATGGTGCTTGACCACCTCGTGAAGAACACCGTTCGTTATTCGGTACAGAAAGGTAGCCACATTTTTGCACTCAGTGTCGATGAAATGCGAGTGGTCATTTGTAGTACATATTGCAGCAGTAATGCCGACTGCAGCAAAATACATTTTACTTTTTGCTGCCGTCGAGACATTGCCAGGCGCCGATGCTTCGCCTGCATTTGAAGGCCGATCTGAGAAACTAACTCATCATGAGCTTTCTGCGCCGCAAGCGATTCGAAGAAATCTTGAAATACTTTCGCGCTGCTATATGACTTGAATTTACCATCTAATGGCCGGTTTTGGAAGGCTCGTGCAGCTATCGACTGAATGAGCGCTTGTTGTTTGTAGCATTTCTTAGGGGTGGGCAAATTTCACTGCATCGATCCATGGTGCCGTATTTCGTCCGCCGCTCAGCGAAACAATTTATCAAAAGCAAGCCTATTCAATGAGGATACACAAACCAGATGGTAGCTTCGCCCATTGGTTACGCATTTCGGCTTGAGGTATACGTTCGCAACCGTAAGTGAGTGTTTAACACAATTTGGATTGGGTGGGGCTGTCGTTCTGGACACGATCGATGCACGGGTTAAGTCGTATCTTGGTCAGAAGTTCT
>JAOTOM010003220.1:5000-142117 GCA_034440615.1 Ashinkailepas kermadecensis
ACATTGTCTGGTCGTAAAGAAATCCGGATAACCGCGGAGCTTTGATGTACCACATCTCTTTGGCTCAATACGATCCCAGATTGGGTACCGAGCCGAGGCATTAGCTCAGTGTTCATATTTTGGGCACGTGGGGTTTTTCTTCTTTTACGGATGTGTTTTTGGGTACCAGCAAATTTTTGTTAGAGGCTCGTCACATTTTTGAGACTCCGGATATTTTTTTAGTTTTGTTGCTCTGTGGTGCGCCGACGATATCTTCGAGGTACCCTGTTTTCGAAGACCCTGATGCGCTTATTTACGGTCCGGTCTTTTTGTTCTTTTTTTAAAGGAAAATGTCGCTTTTTAAAGGCCCTAGCTGGTTTTTGCAGTCCCCATATGGTTGTATGGCCCCGATGTGCTTTGAGGGCTTCCCTTGTGCTTTTGTTTAAAGCTCCCGGTGTTTTTTTAGAGCTGCAACGCATGTTTTAAGGCCTTGCCGCTTTTTTGCGAGACTCGGTAAGCCTTAGAGTGCCCGGTGCATTTTCGGCCACCCGTTGTATTCTTAGGGTCCTGCTGTGCTAACTTGGGGCTCCTGACGCACATTTGTGGGACCCCAGAACGATTTCGGGGGCTCCGGTATAATTTATCGGGGTTCCGTCGCGACGCTTCAGGCCCAGGTGCAGGTAACTCTATTGGATATATAAATGTCCCACCTCCATATCTCATGTCCCATCTCCACATCCCCTGTCGCTAACTTTTCCTGCTGTTGATCCGTCGCTCTCCCTCTCTCTCTCTCTCTCTCTCTCTCTCTCTCTCTCTCTCTCTCTCTCTCTCTCTCTCTCTCTCTCTCTCTCTCCTCCGGTACGCTAATTTTTTCACCTGGAATATAAATCAAGAAGTGCTCTGTCGGAGGTTCTCGATTTCCAGCAGCCTTAACACGCGCACTGGAGGGGGGGGGGCGGATTCCGCCCGCCCCCCTAAGATCTCGGCTCCTAGTAAAGCTGGAGGAACGAAATTCGCAGGGTGGATGGGTACGGTAGTAAACTCTATTGTGTGCAAATTTTATTACCCTAGGTCAATATCTTCAAGGTCAAATGAGGTCAAATTGGCAAACTTTTCTGGTTTTGCATGGCTTGGCTTGTCATCGTTATGGATCGCTGTGATTGTGTTTAAATGCTCAAAAATGGGCATCAATGATGTTTTGGACATTACTAATCATGCAATGCAGATGCTAGACCCAACATTTGACCTCAGGTAACCTATATAGCACCACTTTATCAGGTCAGTTACCTGCTCCAGTTACCGAAACCGGGCCGCCCGCCCGACTGCTCCGTCGGGCAGCTCGGAGCAATCGGTTTCGTGAAGAAAGGAGTGAAGTGCATGAATAAAGTATGGAAACACAATGACAAACAGTACAAATGACAAACAGTAGTGCATTTATGACAACATTCCAGTTGATCATGTTTGGTTCCATTAACCTGTCATGAACTTGACCTGACTTGACCTCGGTGACCTAACATGACCTTGAAACTATATAGCATATCAATATACATCAAACAAGTCGCTAGTGTTGCCAAGAACACTTCCCTTTTGCGAGTATACAAGAAGCGCATCAGCGCCGATTTTTGTGGTCTGGCGCTGGAATTTTTTTTTATTTTAGCGGCCACTAACTTGCAAAAAATTTCGGCCGATTTCCATTTTTCTTCCTTTAAACGACGTGCCGTTCATTTCTAAGCAGGTACGCAGAAAATCGCGTATATCAACCGGTAAAATGTGCAGTTATTTGCGAAAAACCGGAGGGGTGGGCGGATTTGCCCCCCCCCCTCCAGTGCGCGTGTTAAACCAGTCATGTATCACAATCAATGACCTGACCCGTTTGAATCGCCCGCGGCCACATGAAGTCGCTGGGGCCCATTTGTGTGTACATTCATGTTTGCTGTATCTTCACTTCTTGGACCTTCAGTGTTTGCCAGCCCATTTGATTTATCTTCACCGCTGGAAAGGGACACACACTTCATGGCACGGAAACTTGGCACATGGATACAACACACGAGATCCATCAGTCGAAATGCTGACTGCTACTCTTGTATTATTTCTACGTCGTACAACACAAAACAAATAACACAATTGTGATTTGAATATCATTGCACCTGATGACTTGATCATCTCTAAGGATCACACCTAACAATCTTCTGACTCAGTGACCGCTAAAGTTGAGCGGGTGATGCTTGACCTGTTGATCATGGCACTGCTGAAGATGTACTCGCCGCAGGATTATGTCAGCGCCTTCCGGGGAAATGATCGGGCCTAGAAATACTGCTAAATTAGCTGCTGCCATGCCACGCTGCCGGGATGCTGTTATCTTTTTCTTTGGTATTCGTACAGCGCAAGTATTCCGGAAGCCTGCGTATGCTCATGTGCTCATGACATCGATGCTGATGACATTCATACAAGCGGGCCTCCGACCGCGTTCGGCCACGTGACGGATGACGTCACATGACGGTGTGTTGCCGGCGAGCAGGACAGGCTGGCCTCGGCGTCAGCCACCATGGAGCCCGTGGCCGCAGACCGACCAGGCGGATTATCGTGCTGACGTCTCCACCATGTCCAGCTCACTCCAATCTGATAAGTTAACAACTCGGTCGATATTCGTCCGGTTGCGGTCGCGGGCAAAGGTCAAGTCGTTGCCGGCCGGGTTCACTGCTGCGGCGGTGCCGCCGACGCGCAGTGTTGTCTGTGCGGCGTGTGAGGGCGACGAGGCGGGGCGAGGCGGCCAGGCGCGTGGGTGGCGTCAGCTCCGGCAGCGTCCGTCGGAGCCGACTTGCCGACGCCGCAGTCAGTCACTGTGCGCGTGACGCGCCCCGCCGCCAGAAGCGGAACACGGCTCGGCTCGTGGCGGCCGCACAAGGCCGTCGGGCTGTCACTCAGCTGCCTCCGAAAGTCAGTGGCATCTCAGCGCGTGGTGACACATGGGTCCAACTGTCCTGCCATCACTCGCATTCGCCCACACTGCTCTGCCCGGAACTTTGTCGTCTGCATTTTTATCTCCTGACATTTTGAGCAACACTTATGTACCTCCACAAAGGCGTGGAAACGTTCGAAATGATGAGGAGGCAAGACACTTTTAACCGCTTATATCCGATCGGGTGGACGCTACCTGGAACGGTTGCGACACGACAGCCGGAAAACAGCATGCCAAAACGAGATACATTACACTTATGATCATCCATGAAGGATGTTTTGGTTTAACGCTCACTCGTGTATCCACATTCTCCAGCACAGGGGAGGGGGTTGCAACCACCCTGGCGTTTGCATGATAGTGCTAGCGACATTGAACTAAGACTAACGTGTTACACTAGACGATAACTCGCAATTCAAACCCACCTGTTATACTTCATGACACCGGTTGAGGTGACACATGACACAGATCGATATTGAACTAAGACTAACGTGTTACACTGGACGATAACTCGCAATTAAAACCCGCCTGTTATACTTCATGACACTGGTTGACCACCCAGATCAGGGCAAAGGTAATTTTGTTCGTAAAAATCTCGCATATTACGCTTAATTACTGCAAGTGTAAAAAAATTCGCATTCGCGCTTGGGATGGTCAGCACAACCTCTTGCAGTATTCAGCATCCCGGAATACTAATGACGTGTCGTTTGTTACAGTTCAACCCATAGGTCAAGTGCACATATCTCATATTCCAGGTTGTTTTATGCCGATGCAGCGAGCGCATCGCTGCTCCGCCACTGATCACATATCTCCATCACACATCCGGCAGTGATAACTGTTCGATTGACACCTAGCAGGTGACTCACGCTGTATCTCGATCTGCTGCTCTCCGACTGGTACCGCGCTGCATCTTGATCTGCTGCTCTCCGAATGATACCGCGCTGCATCTCGATCTGCTGCTTTCCGATCAGTACCGCGCTGTATGCGTGCCAGCCCGAAGCAAAATGGACTGTCTGGCTGGCAGTATGGTCACCTGCTGTCGCCACACCCATGCCGAAAATCAAAATCCCGTCACTACACCACTGTGCTCGTGGCTAAATGACAATGATGACCTGTGCGCTATCATGAGAGACTGATATCTAGCTCATGACGAATGGTGTGTAGGCCCATTGCCAACGACACGTGGAGGTTGGCGTGCGTGTCGGAACAAAGTAAGAAGTGTTCAGCATCCGGCAAAGTCAAAGTATTTTTGACACTCATGCCGATAGTCACACAAAACTGCGCCCACAGATCTGAGACGGCTCCTCGTAGCGCCAAAGCGTGGCCGAGCTACCGCTCCGCCAACGAGGAGCACTGGCCGTTGGAAGCTCCACGATCGCTTTGCTGCGGTAGGACGGCGGGTAACAGCTCCGATAGAGGTGACTCGGAGCTACAGCACTCGGTGACAGTTATCACCGAGTGCTGTACGTTGGAAGCGGCGCGTTTCGGGATCTCCTAGTCACACTGCCCGAGCAGTCTGCGAATATTAAGCTCATGCCATCATCAAGGACGTGTGGTGGTGACATTCACGGAGACGGCCTCACTCGCCGTATGTGGTAAGCACACAGGTCAAGTCGGGACTGGTGCCTCCAGGGTCGAACACTGTGACCGTTATTCCAGTTCATAAATCGAGGTCGTGCGTCAAAACGGAACAACTATCGTCCTGTGTTTGTCCTGCCCACAGTTGCCGAAGGGGTGAGGGTGTGGTGTGATCTTGAATGATGTCGCCTCCACCATACATTGGCATACGCCACTATGTCGTCTCCGCCATCCATTGGCATACGGCACGATGTCACGATGTTATCTATGCGATGTGCAGCACACGTTTGGGCCGGGAAGCTCAACGGGGTCGGTGCTGCTGCTGATGCCGTCGGGTACCTTATGGGGGCCATGGACCAAAGATCGTGCTGGATGTCTTGCAACAGTTGATACTACAAAGGCCTTCGACAGCGCTCAGTACTGCTGACTTCTCGCAAAATTGTGTTAGCACGGTATTAAGATCTACTGGATCGAGGTTGACTAGTACCAGATCACCCGATCGAAGCAAGCGAATGTGAGGAGTGAAAACTTTGATGCCCATAGCCCACGGCGTGGTCCAGGAATTGTTCTGGGGCACAGTACTGTTATTAGTTTTCACAAATGGCATGACGTCTTATGTAAGAGGTTATAATATTGTAGCACGCGCCAATAATTTTAAGTCTAAGATTCTTCACAAAACACGGGAAGTACGGTCACGAGTTGAACGTAAACCAGAAACGGTAAAGCGTTGTTTCATTGAAAACAGCTCACACACAAACCAAAATAAAACGTATATATCACATTAGTCAAGTCACGGGGAGACAGACGATGTTGTGGTGCGTGTCAATGATACACGTATATATCACCTTACTCAAGTCACGGTGAGACAGACGATGTTGTGGCGCGTGTCGGTGATAATATAATCAGGCCATCTGGCACAGTACATAGGTTGGGCTTATTTGTTGATAGCAGCCTCACGTTTGAGAAAAATCTCAGCAGGGCTGAGTCGAAGTCACGCTGCTCTGTGCGGCGTGCCCAAATTCACGAGAAGGCAGCCCGAACGTGTGAAACAGGATAATAGAGTTGCTCATTTCTCCTCACGTCTCGCATTTGACAACATTTGGGCCCGATGCAACTTGACTCAGCGCAGGCGCATCAGGTCATTCAATCACTGCACACAGGTAGAAAACTATTCTTGGCACACAATGCTTTCATGGAATACACACGGCCTCATTAGACACTGGCACGAATTCAAACATTACGCATTGCAATCAAACCACACAGCACTATGCATTCAAGAAACACACTTCAAACCCAACGATCCCTACCAATTTAACACTTCGCAATACACACTACACAGGCAAGACACACACAACGCACACAGGTCAGGCGGTGTTTGCACATACATTAGGAACAACACACCTCATCGCCTGATACACTTCAACACCACAGCAGACATACTACTCACTGACATACACATACATAACAACGCCTACACACTTATTAACATATACGACCCCCCTCGCGAAACACAGAAACCCTTTCGGAATTAAATAAAGCACTTGACCAAATCCACACCCCAGTCATACTTACCGGATATTTCAACTCTCACCACCCACTATGGGACACTCGCACAACACAACCTGATCACAGAGCACTCACACTCATCACACTAGCCAACCAACACAACCTCACAGTACTCAATACTGGGTCACCAACCTACCTTGTCCCTATTTCCGCTGCTCAACTTCCCACGACCCCAGACGTAACCCTTGCATCCTCGCGCATATCTCTTTCCTTATCCTGGACAGCCGATTCCGATCCCCACTTCAGCGACCACGCACCCAAAACCATTACCTTCAACCAAATCCCGACCACCGGCCCACCCAATTCCCCTCCTGGCCGATGGAATCTTAAAAAAGCATCCTGGACACCTTTCTCAGAGTCCCTAGCCGCACATATAGCCCACAACCCTCAACTCTCACCAAAACAATTCGCCGACATTCTCCTAACTACAGCACACCAACACATACCACAGACAAAACCACGCCACCAACACAAACCTCGCGCGGCACCCTGGTGGAACGACGAATGTCACGGGGCAATCCGCGCGAGGAACCATGCACGTCACAGATATGAAAGACACCGCACACCGGAAACACTCACCAGATGCAAACAACTCAAAGCACTCTGCAAACGAACCATTAAAAACGCAAAAAAGAAATCTTGGATTAACTTCTCTAATCAATTCAACAGATTCACCCCTCTCGGCGAAATCTGGACACTCCTGAAAACATTCAAAAACCGACAGCGACCACCAATAAAAGCCATCATACTCAGACAGAACAACAACACCATCACAGACCCACAAACAATCGCAAACATTTTCGCGCACACCTACCACCTTAGGTCATCCACACTTCCACATAACCCTCCACCTCCAATCAGACACTCACGCCCACATCTTTACAACACTAGGCTTACACTCAAAGAATTAGAACTTGCAATTGCAGAGACAGGAAACACAAGCGTAGGCCCAGACAATATACACTACTCTTTCTTCAAACACCTCGCAACACAAGCAGTACACGTACTCCTCGAAACATACAACACTGCATGGACAACACAGACATATCCACAATCATGGCTACTCGCCCTCCTTATACCTATCCCTAAACCAAACACTGACTCAACTCTATGCGACTCTTACCGCCCTATCGCGCTCACCAGCTGCTTCCAGAAACTTTTCGAACGCCTTGTCAAAAACGACTCCTCTACATCATCCAGACACAAAAACTAATTGCTCCCACTCAAGCAGGCTTCCTTCCCAAGAGGTCATGTATAGATAACCTCACCTACCTCATCACACACATCCAGGAAGCGGCGGCAAAGAAGCTTTCCACTGCCGCCGTCTTCCTGGACCTAAAACAAGCATATGACACCATCAACATAACAGCTCTACTACAACACATATACAACATAGACATACAGGGCAGACTACTAAACTGCCTTCACTTCTATCTACTAAAACGAACATTTCAAGTCAAAATTGGTCTCCACCCTTCAGACACTAAATTCCCCACAACCGGTTTGATGCAAGGCTCAGTTCTCAGCCCCCTACTCTTTATTATCGGCCTCAACTCAGTCATTCCCGACAACCTTCCAGTCAAAATCACACTCTATGCAGATGATATCGTACTCTGGACATCGCATGAATCACCAGCCCACTCACTAACAATTCTACAAAACGCACTAATAACAGATCTCCACGACAAGCTAGCCTTACTAAACCTACACATTACCAAGGGCGTCGCCACCGGGGGACAGGGGGGCAGCCGCCCCCCCCTGTCGTGAGACTGGGGGGGGCGCCGCCCCCCTGAAATTTGAGGAGGCCCCTATCCGGAAATGCACAGGAAAAAAGTGAGCAAGGAGGCCGACGAGACATGAGAGGAGGCCTCCAAGACGTGAGAGGAGGCCCCTAATTCGAAGAAGGAGTCACCTAGGAGAAGATAGAAGGCCCCAGAAATCAAGAGAGTGCCAACAATTGGTACAGAGGCCCCCAGGAATGCAAAGGAGGCCCCCAGGATTGCGAAGGAGGCCCCCAGGATTGGAAGGGAGGCCTCCAGGATTACAAAGGAGGCCTCCAGGATTACAAAGGAGGACCCCAGGATTGCAAAGGAGGCCCCCAGGATTGCAAAGGAGGCCCCCGTGATTACGAAGGAGGCCCACATGATTGCAAAGGAGGCCCCCAGGATTGCAAAGGAGGCCCCCAGGATTGCGAAGGAGGCCCCAGGATTGGAAAGGAGGCCTCCAGGATTGCAAAGGAGGCCTCCAGGATTACAAAGGAGGCCACCAGGATTGCAAAGGAGGCCCCCAGGATTGCAAAGGTCTCCAGGATCGCAAAGGAGGCCCTCAGGATTGAAAAGGAGGCCCCATGATTGCAAAGTAGACCCCAGGATTGCAAAGGATGCCTCCAGGCTAGCGAAGGATGCCTCCAGGCTGGCGAAGGAGGCCCCCAGGATTGAAAAGGAGGCCCCATGATTGCAAAGGAGGCCCCCAGGATTGCGATGGAGGCCCCCAGGATTGCAAAGGAGGCCCCAGGATTGCAAAGGAGGCCCCAGGATTGCAAAGGAGGCCCCCAGGATTGCAAAGGAGGCCCCCAGGATTGCGAAGGAGGCCCCCAGGATTACAAAGGAGGCCCCCAGGATTGCAAATGCCCACAGGATTACAAAGGAGGCCCCCAGGATTGCAAAGGAGGCCCCCAGGATTGCAAAGGACTCCATGATTGCAAAGGAGGCCCCCATGATTGCAAAGGAGGCCCCAGGATTCCAAAGGAGACCCCCAGGATTGCGAAGGATGCCTCCAGGCTAGCGAAGGAGGCCCCCCAGGATTGCAAAGGAGGCCCCCAGGATTGTAAAGGAGGCCCCCAGGATTGCAAAGGAGGCCCCCAGGATTGCGAAGGAGGCCCCAGGATTGGAAAGGAGGCCTCCAGGATTGCAAACGAGGCCTCCAGGATTACAAAGGAGGCCACCAGGATTGCAAAGGAGGCCCCCAGGATTGCAAAGGTCTCCAGGATCGCAAAGGAGGCCCTCAGGATTGCAAAGGAGGCCCCATGATTGCAAAGTAGACCCCAGGATTGCGAAGGATGCCTCCAGGCTAGCGAAGGATGCCTCCAGACTGGCGAATGAGGCCCCCAGGATTGAAAAGAAGGCCCCATGATTGCAAAGGAGGCCCCCAGGATTGCGATGGAGGCCCCCAGGATTGCAAAGGAGGCCCCAGGATTGCAAAGGAGGCCCCAGGATTGCAAAGGAGGCCCCCAGGATTGCAAAGGAGGCCCCCAGGATTGCGAAGGAGGCCCCCAGGATTACAAAGGAGGCCCCCAGGATTGCAAATGCCCACAGGATTACAAAGGAGGCCCCCAGGATTGCAAAGGACTCCATGATTGCAAAGGAGGCCCCCATGATTGCAAAGGAGGCCCCAGGATTCCAAAGGAGACCCCCAGGATTGCGAAGGACGCCTCCAGGCTAGCGAAGGAGGCCCCCAGGATTGCAAAGGAGGCCCCCAGGATTGTAAAGGAGGCCCCCAGGATTGCAAAGGAAGCCCTCAGGATTGCAAAGGAGGCCCCAGGATTGCAAAGGAGGCCCACAGGATTGCAAAGGAGGCCTCCAGGATTGCAAAGGAGGCCCCCAGGATTGCAAAGGAGGCCCCTGTGATTACAAAGGAGGACCCCATGATTGCAATGGAGGCCCCATGATTGCAAAGGATGCCCCCAGGATTGCAAAGGAGGCCCCCAGGATTGCAAAGGAGGCCCCCAGGATTGCAAGGGAGGCCCCAAGGATTGCAAAAGACTCCAGGATTGCAAAGGAGTCCCTCATGATTGCAAAGGAAGTCCTCATGATTGCAAAGGAGGCCCCCAGAATTTCAAAGGAGGCCCCAAGGATTGCAAAGGACTCCAGTATTGCAAAGGAGGCCCTCATGATAGCAAAGGAGGCCCCCAGGATCGCAAAGGAGGCCTCCAGGATTGCAAAGGAGGCCACCAGGATTGCAAAGGAGGCTCTCGTGATTACAAAGGAGGCCCCCAGGATTGCAAATGCCCACAGGATTACAAAGGAGGCCCCCAGGATTGCAAAGGAGGCCCACAGGATTGTCAAGGAGGCCTCCAGGATTGCAAAGGAGGCCCACAGGATTACAAAGGAGGCCCCCTGGATTGCAAAGGAGGCCTACAGGATTGTCAAGGAGGCTATCAAATCAAATATATCACATCAAGACCTTTAAAAAGAATAGAACTCGATGTCCAAAAGTTCACACCGAGACTCGATCGAATGGGCCCCAGCACCGGAAAATTAAGAACAGTTCCGGCAAAAATTACCCGGAGGGCTTTTATACTCCGAAAGGTGCCATCGGCTGAACGAAAAACTGCTTCGGTGGCCGCAGTGGCATATCAAAGAGGCAAATGCCCCCTCCCTCCTAAGAGGGATATGCTCCCAAGAATCGAGCCGAGGCCCCCAAAAGTCGAGCTGGGGCCAAAAAAATTCGCGTCGGTCCACCAGAATTCGCGTAGGGGCTCCAAGTAAATGCGGCGGGCCCCAGAAAACTCTCTCCGAGGCCCGAAAATCTGCAACAGGAACCGCCAAGATCGCGTTGGGGCCACAGCTAAGTACAACGCGCCCCGCAAACTCGAACCGGTCCCACCAAATATCGCGCTCGGACCCATAATTCCCATCGGTAGTACCACAAATTTGGTCTGGGCATCAAAAATTCACGTCGGGGCTGCCAACAATTGGCGTCTAGGGCTCCACATAAGCACCGTGTGACCCCCAAAGTCACATCGGTATATCCGAAAAATAAAGCCGGAGCCCTCCAAGATAAGGAGGGATTCCAAAAAAAGTCCGGGTCAGGAAAATGGTTCTGGAGCACCGAACATATCATCAGATGCCTTGAGAAATCGCGTACGGCATCGAAAAACATACCGGAGCTCGAAGAAAATCGAGATGAGATGGAAAAACATGGCGCCAGGGACTCGAGAAATCAGGCCGAGATTCGGAATTTAAAAAAAATCAGAAGAGGTCCACAAAAATCGCGTTGACCCCAGATAACTGGCGTTGGGTCCCCGGAACCACGCGCCTGGGCGCGATAAGTTGTGCTAAGATCCAGAAGTATCGCACCGAATACCCAAAATCGTACTGGGCCCCACAAATGTGGGTCAGAAGCCCCCAATAAACACAGCGGGACCCTAAGAGCACAACGGGGACCGAAAATGTAACTGGCCCTCCAAAGCGCAGTCTCGCAAAAAGCGACAGGGCCCTAAAACATGCGTTGCAGCCATAAATAAATATAGCGGGAACTCTAAAAAACCACACAAAAAAAAACACCGGAGCTCTCAAGGCACACAGGGGCCATGCGAGCGCACAAGGGCCTGAAAAGGGGCTGGGGTCGCAATAAGCAACATGGTCCCAGAACGAACAAAAATAACGGGCACTAAATAAATACATTGAGATCATTGAAAGCGCCCCGACAACTAAGAAAAATCATCGGTGCACAAAGAAGCAACAACATCCTAAAACGAGCAGGGGTTTCGAAAATGCATTGGGCCTCGAACAAAAATGGATTGGAGCCCTAAGACACATCCGTAGACGAAGAAATACGAAACGGGTCCAAAGAAGTACACTCAGGCAGGGCCTCGGTTCGGTAGCCAACCTGGAAGCATGTTTAATCAAAGATATGAGGTGCATCAAAGCTCAGCGGGTATCCGCATTTCTTCATCATAAAATATGAGAAGTAGGGAACTAATGATCGAATTTAAGTAATCGAATTTTCGCAGCGAACGCCCATACAAAGCATTTCATCACGTCAGATAAGGCGCAAGTCTATCATGTGGCAGGAATTAGCAAAGCGTAGGAGGCCCAGCAGAATCCGTAGCATCGCACGAAGTGTGGCGAATGCGCCGAATGCGCAAGATGGGTGTGCACATGCACTAACGTTGGCGTCGTGGCGACCGGGCACTATGAACTGGAATGTCTGAAATTGGTAAATTTTACATTTTAAAGTGATCTGTGTAGGTGTAATTTCAGCAGTGCAAGGTGACTTATCAAGGGATACCAAAAGAATACATTCGAACAGGATGGGGGAGCCAGGGTTGAAATCCGATGAATCAGAAACGATAGTGGCAGATCAGGCCCCTCGACAGGATAATTTAGTTGGTCACTAATTATTTTATATAAAAAGGTCCCCTTTGACAAAATAGTGGTCGAAATCGGAAGACTTTTTATTGCGTAGGTGGACCCCTCCAAATACGTTTGCCCCCCTCCCCTTGACGCAAATATAGGTACGTCACTGGCACTGGCGGATCCAGGGGGGGCATTCCGGCCATGGCCCCCCCCCAAGCGCTTCAAAGGGGGGCCATAGTGTCTCTTGGCCCCCCAAACCAATAAAAGTAAACTAAATTGAAATGCAGTAACCTTTGCTGAGTTTAAAAAATAGCTTTCCGGGTGAAACAATCTCCGATTTTAAAGGTATTTTGTTATGATTGTTTGGAAGTCCAATATAGTAGCATAGTAGATTCTGACGCATCGAGGGTTCTATGCTGTTGAAGTTCTGCTTACAGCAAGAGATGACGAAATCAGCAGTTTCATTATTCCTTCGTCAGATAGGTTCATGAAGTTTGTTTAGCCAGTAACGGGCAAGCGGACCCAGTGAGCCAGATTTCGAAAGCGGAATTTGAACAGGATGTTTTGTGCGAGTGACCAGTTGAGCCCAGTTGAGCAGCATGTTTCGTATGTTGGTGTTGGGGTTGCTAAGATGAAGAGACAGGCTACATTCACTAGCGGATCCAGGGAGGGGCCATTCCGGCCATGGCTCCCCCGAAGCGCTTAAAAGGGTCTTTTGGCCCCCCGAAACCAATAGAAGTAAACTGAATGAAAGTGCAGTAACCTTTGCCGAGGTTAAAAAATATCGTCTGGATGAAAGTATCTCCAATTTTAAAGGTATTTTTATAATTGTTTGGAAGCCACTATGGTAGCATAGTACATTCTGACACGCATCGAGGGTTCTATGCTGCTCAAGTTCTGCTTACAGCAAGAGTTGACAAAATCCGATCTGCCAGTGTGTACACGTGCACGAACGTTGACGTGGTACAAGACGTTGAACGTGAACATGAACGCTTTGGTAAACAAGAACACAAATCCCGTGACTTAGAAGCGGTGGAGGTAGGCTGGGGCCCCTACACAGGAAATTATGTCGTCATTAATTATTATTGTAAAAAATGGGTCCATTTGACAAATAGTGGTAGAAATCCGATGCTTTTAACCAAAAATAGTGGGAGAATGGCACCCTCCTCTGATGCAATTCCTTCGACCCCTCCTCTGATGCAATTCCTAAGTAAGCCACTGGGGGGAGGGGGAGGGGGGCTGACGCCGAAAACCGAAAGTTTCCCCCCCCCCCCCAAACCGGTGCGCTAGATCCGCCAGTGCGTTTGCTTATTTATACCCTGGTATGGCTCAGTTCTCAGCGGAAAAAAAAAGATTCTTGCTATTGCGCTTTGCGTAAATGATGCACCATGCCAAGAACAAACAAGACATCAATATGAAGCCATGTTCCCCATTCTGGAACCATACTAAGAGCCTAAAAAAGCAATAGGAGGCCCTAACACAGTGGAGGCCCCCTTTCGGGAGCAGGAGGCCCCCTATCAATATTTCCCCCCCCTGGAAGAATTTCGTGGCGACGCCACTGCACATTAAATCACACAAATCCAAATGCATGGTTTTTAGCTATAGGCGACACACAGATTTACACCCGCTGAAATTAGACAACACTCCCATACTATTTGTTATCACAGCAAAATTTCTAGGCATCACTTTAGATCCACGACTCACCTTCAAACCACACATTCTAAACATAAAAAAACGTGCATCCAAAACGATAAACATCTTACGTGCACTATCCGGCACAGATTGGGGGTCAGACCGAAATCCACAACTGACCTTATACAAATATATCATTCGACCAATCATGGAATACGGATCCACACTTTTCGAAAACGCAGCTAAAACAAACCTCAAACTCCTAGACTCACTTCAATACCAATGCCTAAAGATAGCCACAGGAGCATACACAACCTCACCTTCCCTCGCTCTTCACATATACAACCACATACCAGAACTACAACACAGACGCACAGAAGCATTACTCAGATACCACTACAAAGCGCAACTCATTAAACAACACCCATGCACTCAGGCACTAGAAATCCGCTCCAAACGCAGGCACCAACTCATGAAAAAACCATCATTCAAAACTACAATAGGATGCCGCATTCAACAACACGCAAGAAGCTTACACATCGCACTCCCCACCTCAAAACCACTCCCACCACCTAAAGCATGGTGGAAACACCAAACCCCCACAACACACTTTCTAATAGACAAACCAAAACATACATACACAGATGCAGAAATACAACAACTCTTCCTCCAATTCATATCGCAATACGCAAATTACAACATCATCTACACCGACGGCTCCAAATCACACACACAACAGACGGGCTCAGCGGCGGTGCTGTATACCAGACAAGCACCGCCACGTGTCATCCTACGTGCCTGTCTGCCGGACGCAGCATCCACATACACATCAGAACTATATGCAATATATTCGGCCTATTGTACCATCTACAACACAAACATCGAACACAGCATCATAGCCACAGACCCAAAATCAGCAATACAAAGCATAACACCCTACACCACATCCAAACACCCCCAAATCCCCAAAATACTGTACATACATAACAAACTAAACAATCGACAACAACCACTCCTCCTTTGGATACCAAGCCACAGAAACATACAAGGCAACGAACATGCAGACACCGAAGCAAACATAGCCACAATACTACAACAAACCACAAACTGCCCACTCTCACAATCCGACTACTACCCCACAATACACCAGGCAATCAACAAACACATTCAACAAACATGGGGCAGAGCAAGAACACAACTCCACGATATACATCCAAAACACGAACATCGGCGCACCATCAATCAGAACACCAGACTCAAAGAAAGGATACTGACAAGACTTCGCATCGGGCACACAGCACTCACACACTCCTACCTCATTCTAAACCAACCACGACCTCAATGCACAAATGTCGCCGAACACTTACAATCAAACACATTATCATATACTGCACCAAGTACAGCAACCAAAGGCAACACATCACAAACTACTGCACCACAAACAATCTCCCACTAAACCTCACCACGCTTCTCAACGATGAACACCCAACATTACACGAACAGATCTTCCACTTCCTTTCATCAACACGCATATTGGAACAACTGTGAAGAGAAAAAAAGGAAAAAAAGAGACATGGAAAAAAACACAAAAAGAAAGAAAAAGAGAGCGAGAGAGAAATAAAGAAGATATATGTGTACGCATACATATATATATGGATAAAAAAAATTAATGATCCCCCTAAATGTCTATATGTTTTTTTTAATGTTCACTCCAAATGGCGATGACCCCCGCCCCTCTGCACCCTATACCCCAAGCAGCACCGTCCGGACTGGCTTCTCTTCTCGACATTCTTCACTACTGCGCCTTCTTCAACATCTGAACAACCTACAGCCTCAACTTCAAGACAGCCCATCACACCTCTATTCAGCTCTACTCTGTTATCTTCAAACTACCTAACTTCGGCACCTTACAACAAGTCAACCTTACCTATCCTAATCCTTCTAACCCCGACTACGTCGTTCCATGAACCATAACCCACCACCACATTCATCTACACTCTACCGGAAACAGCCGACATCACCACACGGTGGCAGGCTGGCCAAACTCACACACACACACACACACACACGATTGAAGCATGTCACGTCGATACTGCGAATTCTCAAGTGACCAGCGTTCACTCAAGTGACCAGCGTTCACTCAAGTGACCAGCGTTCACTCAAGTGACCAGCGTTCACTCAAGTGACCAGCGTTCACTCAAGTGACCAGCGTTCACTCAGCTGCCGAACGTGGCCGGGGCGAGAGACATTATTTACTGAGCTGCCCACACGCACCAACCGCCTTCAACAAGCGCCTGGCCTGTCGCGGTACCGCGTCGGCCTAAGACCCGCCCTGCTCCTTCAACAAGCGCCTGGCCTATCGCGGTACCGCGTCGGCCTAAGACCCGCCCTGCTCCTTCAACAAGCGCCTGGCCTATCGCGGTACCGCGTCGGCCTGAGACCCGCCCTGCTCCTTCAACAAGCGCCTGGCCTGTCGCGGTACCGCGTCGGCCTGAGACCCGCCCTGCTCCTTCAACAAGCGCCTGGCCTGTCGCGGTACCGCGTCGGCCTGAGACCCGCCCTGCTCCTTCAACAAGCGCCTGGCCTATCGCGGTACCGCGTCGGCCTAAGACCCGCCCTGCTCCTTCAACAAGCGCCTGGCCTGTCGCGGTACCGCGTCGGCCTGAGACCCGCCCTGCTCCTTCAACAAGCGCCTGGCCTGTCGCGGTACCGCGTCGGCCTGAGACCCGCCCTGCTCCTTCAACAAGCGCCTGGCCTATCGCGGTACCGCGTCGGCCTGAGACCCGCCCTGCTCCTTCAACAAGCGCCTGGCCTGTCGCGGTACCGCGTCGGCCTGAGACCCGCCCTGCTCCTTCAACAAGCGCCTGGCCTGTCGCGGTACCGCGTCGGCCTAAGACCCGCCCTGCTCCTTCAACAAGCGCCTGGCCTATCGCGGTACCGCGTCGGCCTGAGACCCGCCCTGCTCCTTCAACAAGCGCCTGGCCTGTCGCGGTACCGCGTCGGCCTAAGACCCGCCCTGCTCCGGCCCGACTTTTGCGGCTACCTTGAGTCCGCATTCAGATTGCACGGATATTTATTCACCTTCCGTTTTGCAGCCAGGTGGGATGGGGCGCTTCCAAGTGTTGTTGATTCCGGACTGTTGCCGTGTGCCGGAAGCGAGCGAGCGGGCGGTTGACACGAAATATCCAGAACTAACGTATTTTTATACATATTTATGTGATATGTGACACGTGTATGCAAGCGATTGTACGTGTTTTTACAAGATACTTTAATTGTTTATATTCTAAAAATGCATCTGCATTGACGGCTGGCTGAAAGATCCAGGATTCATGTGAGGAGTCATGTGAACAGCCCTTGGCAATAGTAATCAGCTGCTGGAGTGTCGCTTAGCTACATATATGACGCATATGGCGATTGTGATCTGTATCAGTTTTTATCTGTGCACGCGCCAAGTTCACCAATTACAGTGCAGAATTATAGTGGCAATAGAAATAATAGCTTTCGTGAAACGCAACTCTATACAATACAGCTGTATCTATATTCACATATCAAATCCCTCCCACGGGAGCTTGGCTGGCGTGGCAACACGTGCGCCCTATATCATTTTCAACCGGTAAATTTGCCTGAAGCATACTCGCCGATTGATCGATGGATTTCGAAGGCGCTTTGGCGAAAACTATTTCGCTATTGTCACAAAAATGCTGCACTGTAATTAGTTCAATTGGTGCGCGCACAGATAAAAGACTGATATCGATCACAGTCGTCACGCGCGTCATATATGTAGCTAAACGACACCCCAGCAGCTGACGCTATCGTCCAACCTGACCCGATAGGCCTTGCCATGCGAAGTAAATGATGATAATTATGTGAGATGAGGTCGAAGTGTTGATATATTGTTGATGGCACGTGAAATAGTGCTTGAAAACACTATTGTGTTGCACCGATGTTAACAACGGATGTCAGTATCAGCTTCAATGTCAAAATTCACTCTAGAGTGAATGGTGAATGGGAGGTCACAACAATCATATGAGATCAAATTGGGTCAGCAATCTTGAATGCAAATGTCAATTGGGTCAGCAAATTGAATGCAAATGTCAATGATTCATGTAGCCAATCTAGTTCAGTTGCCCATCACCTTACCATCTCTGACACTGGCCATTTCGTGGCAAGAGGTGGGATTAATTACCGATAATTTGCGATTTCGGCAAAATATGCCTGGAATTTCGCTCGTATAACCTTACAGCTAAGACTTGACAAGTCATGTTACATTTTGTCAACCGTAAGGTCGGAAAAGAATGTCGACCCCATCAGCCAAACCAGATAGCGACGCTCTAACACGAGCCGATTTTCGTGATGGCAAAAACAAATCAAATATAGCAACTCCTGACCCCCATTTAGCATCCAGTGAGTGAAGGTTTGAACTCAAATTTAATCAACATGTATACCGTCTCCATATTAGTCTTGTACAAGCTTGTACAAATTACAATGTAAATCAAGATTGACATTACCTGTGAAAGTTTGATCCGACCTTGCCCGTTTATCATGCACGTTACGTAGTCGGAGGATGAAACGGGAACAGATGTCAGCTTATGTGACTTATACCCAGCTGCTCAGATTGCAACCAATCTCATTTATATTCGATGCGCGACCAGGTTAAAATAGCTCATATCGGATTTGTCAGAATACTTTCATCTTTCACCCGCCCTGGAAGGTTATTGGTGGACTGAGGTTGTACGAATCGGCTACCATTATATTCATGTCGTGATGCCCAATGCGCTGGTTTTTATGCGCCACCTTATCTCAACTGTGGGAGAAATGGCGACGAGTGCGGTAGCCGGCGGACTGAATGACTGGCAACATGCTCTCGAGTGCGGTAGCCGGCGGACTGAATGACTGGCAACATGCTCTCGGTAGCCGCCAGCGAGTGTCCATTAATTTACCCCAAGCCGGTGGGTTCTGCCAAACTGAACAATGCACTGATTGAACATACAGTTTTCATGAGGAGACGAACATCCTGGAGCCTTCATCCGACTTGGAACGAGAAGCTGTTGCGCACGAGATCGGAGCCAGTGCCGGTCATTTATGGAGGTGCGCGCCAGTCGACCAGCCGCCGCCCCCCAGCCGTGTCCGCCGGCCAAAGGTCAGCTGATGCTCGGGGACGGCTCCCTGAAGTGGTTGGCACTGCCGGCGGCGCCCGCACCTCACCAGTCGATGGGCGGAATCTGACCTTTGACGCGGCCTCGGGCATCGGCTGTACATTTACTGCCGCCAGACGCATGCTGGCTGACTGTCCAGTCATCAGCTCATCAGAACAGATCTCGTTTCACCCGACCAGGAGAGAACGTGCCGGTGGTTCCGGGCCATTCCTCCAAAGGAACTGGTTGCCATCACTTCGGCGCCTGTGCAGACCAGCAGAAGACGGCATAACATCCATTTAGAACTCGTTCGCAAACGCTCTTGGTTGTCTATCATGCACTCAGTCCGTGTTGATGAGCAACGTGCACATGGTCACCTTGTCATCCCGACAGCTCCCTTTCTCTGGGCTTCATTTCCCTTGCTTTGTCCTATGTGTGATAAGCAATCAACTGCAAAACTAACATAATTCAAGAATATGTAGCATGAAAGAAACATGCAAACACAATCCCAAAAATATGCTTAGCTTTGCTACTTTCAGCTTCTTGGAATAACTATATATAGCCTCAGATGCTCTGGGACTTACATTAAGCGTACCGTAGCCCCGAAAAGAAACTGCATAGATTATCAGTAGAAGCATTGCGATCGACCGAATAGGAAATGTGTATTTTGTTCCCGAAATGAACGTTTTGCCCAAAGAAGTGTACTTCGAATATATAATGTTCTCCATATTAACTGAAATCACGTTATGAGCATCACTACTGCGAAAACAACCTAAGCCGGCCAAACCGTGGCTCGAAGTGCTAAAGTGAAGTCGTCCATCGCACAGTGTTAGCGGTGGCAAGCCAAGTGCGTCAGCCATGTCGGCCATTCTTGTGTTAGCGGTGGCAAGCCAAGTGTGTCAGCCATGTCGGCCATTCTTGTGTTAGCGGTGGCAAGCCAGGTGCGTCAGCCAAGTCGGCCATTCTTCCAAAACAGTTGAAATTAATCACTCTTTTCAGAAATGAATGAATGCATATGTGATCATCAGCATAATCGGCACAAACTTTGCGTTTCTTTGATTTGGAAACAAACAAGAAGTGCTGCAAAATACGACTCCTTCATAAAATGTTGTTGATTTCTTGTGCGGTGCTATAATATGAGTACATTGATTGTACTCATTGTTGAAGTTTGTGGTGCATTTAATAGAAAATTAAGTGATTCAAGTTTCAGGATGTCGTGTCCTGTCACTAGCGTTCGTTGTCAATTTATTCGCGATGCACGCGTGCAATGATGGTTTTCATGGATAAGTCTATCTGTGTATCATGTAGCGTAGTCTATATGATAGACTACGCTTCCAATAAGACGTTGGCAGCGTAGCAACGTGTACGCTGTATGTAGATTTAACTTGTGTGATAGGCACTGCCATTCGGTTTTATACACTACTGCTTCGATTGGGGAAATTGATGATCGGGGAAGGGGACCGGGGAAGGGGACCGGGGAAGGGCACCGGGGAAGGGGACCGGGGAAGGGGACCGGGGAAGGGGACCGGGGAAGGGGACCGGGGAAGGAGATAAGGTAATGTGGCCGGGGAAGTGAACCGGGGACGGGACCAGGTAGTGGGACCGGGGAAGTGGACTGGGGAGAGGACGGGGAAAGAGGACAAAGGACGGGACAGGGAAGAGCATCGAGGAAGGGGATGGGAAGAAACTGAGGACGGATACAGGGAATGGAGACCGGGTGAAGGGTTCGGGGAAGATAATTGGAAAGGGCATAGGTGAAGTACATGGGGCAGCGACTGGAGGAGGGAAAAGAGGAAGGGGACAGTGGAAAGAGCCTGCCAATGGCGACGAGAAACCGGACTGATGAATGGGTCAGGGAAGGAGACAAGCACTGCGGATCCAGAGGGACCCGGGAATGGGAACTGTGGAAGAGGACTATGGAAGCATGAGCTATGAATGGGAGCGGGGCAGGGGAGTATGAATGTAGACCGAGGATGGTACATGGTATGGGGGCGGAATGATGAGATGGTGGTGGTGGGGACCTGGGAAGTGGATCTAGGAGGGGAACAGGGAAGGGGGCAGGATAATGGAATTGAAAATGGACGTGTGATGTCTACCAGTTAATTTGCATGTTGTGTCACCGAAACAACCATTATTCGTACATGTCACGGGGCCTTGAATTGATTCCTAGATGTTTCGTCTATTGGGAGCATTAGAGCATTTGCGTCTATTGAGAAATTAATTCGTTCAATGGGAGCAAGTTAGGTTACCCGAACCCCTACGCTGAATCCAGTACTCGCAACAGTTGAAGCTGGAAGTAAAGACCCCCCCCTTACCCAGTGCTTGTACAATGGTCGATCCGCTCCCTACACCGTCTTGAATCGTAGCGCGCCAGCGCGCATATTGGAAAAAGTGTAACTGAGTACTTTTAGTTATTTATGGTGGCGAGCGTTGAAGCTTCACATACTGCTGGTGCCCCGCCTATTCTGCTACGGACACTGAAGCACCTTTATCCTTTGCTAGCATACAGCATAATGCCATCGCGTGAAGTACAGCACCGTACAGTTCAATACTTCTTTGATCAACAAAGCAGCATAACTGAAATCCACATAGCAAAAGCGTGTAACGTCAATAAGTTGCACCCATCAAATTGGGTACATGTGCCCAACTGCATTCCGGAAATAATGTGGATTTCCAAAATTTCGTCAGTCAGTCGAACCTTTCAACTTCTCCTCGAACAGAAAGCATTCAGCTTGAGCACATTAACCAAGGCAGTTAATCAGCTCTTCTTGAACCATCACGTTAGTGAATCTGCATTCGATTGGCGAAGATGTTTGTGCATGTTGCCAGCTAGGTGGTGGGAGGTTGAGATACCATTTTGGAGGTTTCGGTTCTTTTTTCTTTTGATTTTTTTTGTAGTAAAGTTTAATGTTTTTCTTAGTGTTGCTAGACATTGAAATGGTGAGTTTCAAAAATTTCGCGAAACGAAATGGGCGGATTCCAGCATATATAAATGCCGGGCTTGATATTAGTTATTATATTCGAAGCTCGAAATTACATTGATGAACCCTCATGCCCAAAAGAACCAACCAAAATTATTTTTACAAAATACGATGCATTTCCAGGACTTCTCCGATACCTTTTCATTCGTCATGATAATGTCTGTGTTCAAGAGTCCAATGCCTTTTTGGTTATTTATAACACTATGACATTGATTTTCTTATCTAGCGCGATTTGACTCTCAAACATACATCGTGTGCGGCAGGTCTATACAAATGCTCAGTAACCTGATATGACTGCATATGACCTTTTCCTGATTTAATCGCATGAATGAGACATGTGCATATTCTATGAGATATGTTCAGAGTTCCTGTACATTTGCATACGAGCATGGATGCATCCGGAACATTTGCAGACACCTCTTTTGAGAACAAGCTGTGTTCCAAAAATATTCAAACTCTTTTTACTTGACCTGACTTCTGACACCACCAGTGACTTCCAGGTAAAAATAGTGATCCCATAGGCTATCAATGAACTCGGCTTAACCATGATCCTTCCACTGGTTCTAGATTTACACGAGGTTTACAGCCTCGTTGGCTCATGTGTGGGAGCAAACGCCAGTGACTACCGGGTTAAAACTTTTACTGGTTGTTGCAATGGACTGAGCATCAACAGGATAAATGCTACTACTCACGAGTCTCCGCCCAATCTGTATCTTAATCAGCTGTTTGGTCAGGGAAATAATCATGACACCTTAGAATAATAGCTAAGCCGTGGCTTTATGCGAGTGTTTAGCGGGGGTGGGGTGTTACGATGCGTATGCAGCAATTATATCGCCCGCAGCCTAAATATTTTCGCGAAACATTTTCTACCACGAAAGCAGCTTGGATAGTCATTCCATCTAATTACGCTATGGAATCGCCTATTCATGAATACATATATATTATATATATATATATATATATATATATATATACATATATATATATATATATATATATATATATATATATATATATATATATATATATATATATATATATATATACCTATATTCACAAGTACCCACGGGCTACTGCATTTCAAGCCCGATGCCAATGATCAGGATACATGGGGTGAGTGTACTCATCCCATAGAGCCTGATCAGATCAGATGACCGTCCTCAGTCCAATTCACATCTCACCACCTGTCCCGACCCGACACTGGTTCCGCACCACACTGTGCCACACTGGTTCCGCTGTGTCGGGCCGGCTCGCTGCCGCGTGTTTACACCGAAAGCCGCTCAGCCTTGGGCCTAACCAAGGCCGACCTCATCCGGGGCGAGCACCTGTTGTCGTGTGGCCGTGGCAATGATTTGCCGAGGCGCCCACGCCAAAGTGGTCTCGGTCAGGCGACCGGCAGCTCGGTCGCCGGCCACCACCTCCTGCGAGCAAGAAGGGAGGGCCGATTGATCGCAGCCGATACAGCTGGGCCTCAAGGCGGACGGATTATACACCTCCAAATATGTACGACTGGTACTTAACGCTAGCTAGACGTCTTCCAAACGGTAGGGGTATCCCTTTGTCAACTGGTACGCATGAAATAACCCTACTGCTGTACGGCAGGGGATCCGTGGAGGATGTTTTTTCATGACATGTCCGAACTACTGATTCCGGTTGATTGTAAACTTGGTGGATCTCCACGACTATACCGCATTGCGTGTTGTCCAACACATTGAGTCCTAGTTTTTCCATGGGCACCTACATGCATGAAGGGATTTAGAGGGGCAAGTTGTGCCATGAGGAAATCCATGATGGAATTTAGGGATTGTTTTGGCAATCCCTAATCAGGTCTCTCCATGAAGGATTTGGAGAGACTTGCTCGGTAGCCTTGTTATTTCTAGCATTCTGACGTTGAGTATCATGATACGGGTATTAACATTAAAAACAAAATCATTGCTTTTTCCATGAGCAAGTTATTTAGCAACAACAATGGAAAATATTGTATGAAGAGAGAGCGACTCAACGTTTTATCGTTAGGTCATCACCAGGTGAAATCAACCTAAGGAAGATATCGACATGTTTTCACCCTAGGTTTTCACAACCTGCTTTGTTTGACTACAGCATCGAACACACATTCAGATTTCACACCTCCTCATTCGAACACGCCAACCATGAGGCCAGAGATGGCATGAGGCCATCCAGAGATGGAATGCACAAGACATGTTCCTCAGTTTGCTCGTCCACATTTCCATTTCGGAAGCGATGTATCGTACCGAGTCGGACACTGAAGCAGAAAAAAACAACTTGATGACAGGACCTGAAGCCTGACAGGGGAGCAGAACTGAAGAACGTTGACACGCAGCCTGTCACGTTCCCCAGCGGGACGGCGACGGAGGTGAAAGGACAGAACCACATACAAAGGAACGACAAAACTGGATCAGTGAAGGGGAACAGGACTGGGACATGATCCTGAGTACGATGTCGAATCATTGGAATTGAACAAGGACTGTGGAACGCGATCGTCAACAGACTAATGGGGCGGGGCCGGGGAGCGGCTCCTATTTTCTAGTTGAACAGTGAGAAGATGGGGAGGGAAGATGACCAAGGAGTAAGACCAAATAGGCTAGGCTCTCCAGAGACGAGGGAGGGACATCACGTAAACGGAAGCAGTGGACGGGATCAGAACCGACAACGATCCTGAAAAACTCATTCTGGGCACAGAAACAGCACAGGAGTTGGGGAACTGTAATGGGGAACATAACTGGAGAATGAGACTGAGGAAGGAAGCCAGGGAACGTGACTGGGCAGCGACACCGGAGAACGGCACCGTGATACCTGGATATATGTGAATAGAACCGGGCGATGGGACCAGAGAATGGAACCGGGAAACGGGGCATGGGAAAGATCCACGAAACTGGTCTTATTCTGCAATGGAACAATGACTGAGTAGGAGGAACAGGGCCGGTAGTTGGGAGCGACACCACAACAGAAATAACTGGGAGGTGCTCTCTGAGCGGGTGAACAGGTCAGAAAGGAGACCACGACAGGGCAGTAATCGGCACAACATAACGGCATTGAAGAACGGACCGTTAGAGCCGTCCTCGGTAGCTTAGTCGGTAGTGCTTGACTCAAGATCTTGATCTCAAGATTGTGGGTTCGAATTTCGCAACCGGTTACATTACCCAGTCCACCCGCGACCAATCGGCGTGAGACATTGGCGACGCAATACGACCTAGCAGTTGAATGCGTCGTAAAAGAATCCGAGGTTCAACGGACTGAGGACCGAGAAGCCGGGCGGAGAATGCGGTCGGGACACCGAGGCCGAAATGGTGTGGTAACGCAATCGGATGAAAATTGGCTGGCACACCAAGGTACAGCCAGGAAATGCCATGGCAACTGACTGGCCCATGCAGTGTTAGTAACCACGACGTGGTGATGGCTTAGTTGAAAGTGTGACAAACGCCGACAGGGGGGATTACCATCGGATCAACTTGCTCCCTTGTACCACATGCGCTGTGGCTTGATCTTCTATTAGCTGTCTGGAGCGGTGTGCTAGATTCGATCGGCGTTGAAGCAGGTGGCATGCATGAAGTCTTTTGAAACCAATCATTGACCTACATATGCCGCTGGTAGCAATTCAGTCAAAGCACCCGCCACGTTCATACCTAACTGGCAATGATGAACTGGGTCTTCGATGCGTGAATGCGATCTCTCGCGCACAGCCTATGCTCACAACTCAACACCTGAAACACGTGATAAGTATCGCATGTGTCAGAACAGGACGAAACGCATGCAAGCTCAATCTCGCTCAACGTTCTTTGTGACATCCTTCCGACGCTCTCGTCGGCAAACGTGGAAAGTCGTCATCGATTTCCTGGGTAGTCTATGAAGAGCTCTGTGTCGTAATAAAACTATCACGCTGATATAAAACTGGTCATTGAGCTGACCTGCTCAACACGTACTTTCCTACTGTGGGCTCTCGGGTGGCCGCGGCATGTGACGCTGGTAGGGCTGATGTTCTCTCTCTCTCTCTCCCTCTGTGTCTCTGTATCAGTTAACGGAAAGTCCATAGAAAGTGTCTTTCCATGGACTTTTTATGAAATTTTTGTTTTAGTGTTAAGCTTAATCATTGATCTACACTTGAAACCTTTAGTATCCAATGATCCAGTGTGTTCATTACTCATTTATAGATCGGTATGAACGTTCTCGCTGCATGAAGTAACTTCGCTTGACCCCCTCTGTAGTTTTTCCATCATCACTGAACAGCTAAATGACAATGCTTTCAAGCTTTCGAACACCATAGCATTAATTTGACACTTCCTGTTATCAGAGATTATCCTAGGTGGCTATTACTTCACCAAGGAGACCATGTGCTCCGATTCGACTCCTGGATTTGGATATTCCAGCTTCGGTTAGTAGGCCAGAGCTGCAGCACGTATGGATCAGAAGGGCACAAGAGGCATTACAATCAATACTGATCACCCCTTACCATGGGAGGTTGGCCCTTATAAGGCACAAAGGCAGTGCCTTACCTGAGTAGAGTTGGGAAGTATGTTTATATGTTATTTTCGAACAAATGATGCATTCATCCGCTGGAAAATAGCAAGGTTGAAAAACTGCAAACAGATATGCATTGGTGACTCGTAATTATAGTGAAAATTTAAGTTCACATTTACATCTTAGCTTCAAAACAGCTCTATCACCGGTCCGCAAAGGCATTCCTCTGGCAGATATCGCCATATATTGCGCTTTCGTTTCATAACAAGCGCAGGGTATGCGGACGTTTTGGACTGGAGTCCATTCTACTAGTAATGGAGATCGCAGTGCGAGGGACACTTTGGGGGTACATCTGGCCATGTTTTGTACAAAAAATGTTCTCATTGATTCGTGAAGATAAGGGAATGTGCGGAATTGTGGGACAGGAGCTAGTTACCTACCCACCCACTTAGTCATGTACGAGAAGTGGCAAATACTAGAACCGAAAGCCCGACGAGTAAGTCTGTTAGTGACCAGTGGGCTCTTACTGGGCTTTGATATGATGCTTAGTCAGCTCTGTAAATTACATGCATTCACTAGTGTTTCCAGGACGGACATATCAGTCCAGCCAACAGAGAAACAGCGTGATTTGGAGCAAACTTGTTCTTCACTGTCAAATTATGCAAAACCTAGTTCCATTTTATGAAACAATATTGCTCTGAGCTCATGCTTAGGTACCTAGTTCGGCACCTACTAAGCTTTCCAAATCAAAGGAAGTTGAAATTTGTGATGATTATTTTTTACTTGGCCGTACCAAATGACCCCAAACCAACTTTTCGAGTCTGCACAATGCAGGCAATTTGGGCAAAATATAGAAGCCCCTAGGGCACTTTTGGTTGGAAAAAATTGTGTTTTCCAGTGTCTTGATGTAATTTGAAAGAATTATAAATTCATATGTTTGGGAAATTTTGACGTAGGCACTTCAATTTGGACTTATATCACAATAAGCAGTCATTTAATGAAGAAAAGAAGTATTATTGTGCTTTAAGGTGGTAACAAGACAAGGTTTTACACACATTTTCCTCCATAAAGCAAGCAAATGAGATAGGTTTGGTTACGTTAGGTTAGTTTAGGTATTTTAAAGTTGGAAATTAAAAAAAAATATTTGCAAATCATTTTTTTCTGTTCATCTTCGGATGTTACGTTAGGCTACGATGGGCTGTGTTTTGTTTTATTTCAAAAGTTTCAGCAAATAAATTGCTTTAAATATTCGGATTTTTGGGGGAATTTTTGTTCTAACCAAAGTGAGGTTAGTCTAAATTAGGTTACGCTATGTTGCATTTTAATTCATTTTTAAGCATTTCTTTTTATGCTATGTTACCTAACTCAAAGCCCCCTTTTTGGTGTTATTTTGCTCACAACCTGAAAAGCAAGCATTTGCACAGAAAATAAGTGGTCCCATCATTTTTGTCACAGTCATAAACATTACATTTGAATTAGAATGTCCAATAATTAATAAAACATCCTAAAGCACAATTTTATCCCCCAAAATATAAAAAATAAATCAAATAACATTTCAATCAAGCACAGAAAAAAACACCTTTGTGACATTGCAGATGTAGGCCATATCCCTCACTTCAACAAAATATGGGAAGTATTCCGAAAAAGTGTTTTGTGTGGGGCAGTACATATTGAGGAATTATGCAATATTACAACAACAAAAAACATAACCCGACCTAACCTGACCTAACCTAACATTATCTACTGATATTAGATCACCTTAACCTACGGATATTGAATCACCTAATCCTACTGATGTTGGATCACCTAATATCACTACATCACTGGAGGATAAAGTATCATCTGCAGTATCAATGCTAGGTGACATGATTCCAAAGAAAGAAAATCTTGCTTATATGTTATTTCTCAAAGAAATGGTACCTAAAGAAGTTGCTGAGTAAGCTTCAACAAGTGCAGTCCATGCAGTTTCGTTTCTGATTTGCTCTCACGGACTTCTATATCAGTAAACACACATTAAGTTCTTGTTTGGCAAGAAACACTTATTGGATTTCTCTTAAATACCTGTTCTTGGTGTGCCGTGCTTGTGTATAATGGACAAAATTAGTCGTAGAAAATACAAAAGTAGAAAACTACGTTTCAAGGATTTATCAGTGAGATATCTTATTCTTGATGATGATCGATATTGGTGAGGATGTTGTAGATAAGAGATGTTATGTATATATATATATATATATATATATATATATATATATATATATATATATATATATGTATATATAATATCTGTTATCTATAATATCCTCACCAATATCGATTATCATCAAAAATAAGAAATATCACTTATAAATCGTTGAAAAATAGTGTTCTTATCTATCATATCAGACAAAAATTACACGTCATCAAGAAAGGACCAGGGAGGCCAGCACTGTTTTGGGAAGCCCAGGCAGGGGCGAATACACAGGGATCTGGAGGCATGTACCCTTCATGGAAGGTGTTGCCCCTCCGGCCGGGAAAAGGCTCCACTCCGTGAATGTTCAAGTGCATCCTTACCTCAAAATTTTCAGCCAGAGGCACTCCCTGAGAAAAACAGCTGTGAATTTTCGGAACCAAAGAAATAAACTGCGGAAAATCTGAGAACATTTTGTTCTGGGGAAGGGGAGGGAGGTTTAGTCGCGATTTTATTACCCCACCTCATTTGGGTGCATCGTACCGCCCCTGCCCCTTACCTCATCCCAGGTCATCATAGGCCTCCTAATTTCACTTGAAAGCCCAGGGTGGGAAGCATGGGAAGTAGAACTGTATTCTACTGCAACCTGTCAGAATTAAAAACACATTGAGAAATTATTCCGATATGTCAGAACATAAAGCGAAAACGCACCTTTAACGTGACCTTTTCCAGGCCATCATAGGTGAAATGGTTATTGGTTAATATCATAAATACATGTCCAAACTGTATCTCGGTATCGTTTTTTTATTGGGAACTAGCAACATAAAGTGAATGTGCCAGACAAATTCCATCAAGATACCATTGGCTTCCCAGGTTTTCGTATGACAAATATAAATGATTCGTTTTACCAATTGTATTTTGATTTGATGTCTGCCTATTATTGTATTGTTAGCATGATTAACACAGAATTCCATGCTGACAGATACCGAAAGTGGTTAAGGGTTGCTTCGTAAAATGTTCCACTATTTATGTGACCTGGCCACGATGTCAACTATGTGACGTGAATTTTGACCCCAAAAACAAAAAAATGAAATATCTACCGGCCCTCAAAATCCACAATGTCACCATTCCAGACCCACAAACCATAGTAAATACCATAGCCCATAATAGCTCCGATGAGAACTACCGACCTAATTTCTTACAAAATGCACAACACACTTTTCACATCAATCTCGACCTCTTGAATTCCGACAATACCCAGTACTACAAGGCTTTTTTTCATCTTTTTGAACTGGATAATGCAATTTCCTCCGCTGGTAGCACTTCAGTAGGGCTTGTCAAATTGCATTATTCCTTCTTTCGACATTTATCTGACCAGACCAAACAATGCATCTTAGACACATTTAATTAATTATGGTCAAATCACATCTTTCCTGAAGGATGGAAAAAAGCTATCATCATCCCCATTCCCAAACCAGGCAAGGACCATAGTAACCCAAGTAATTTTCGACCCATTGCACTCACCAGTTGATTAGGAAAACTTTTTGAACGAATAGTTATTAAAAGACTGACCTGGCACCTGGAAACAAATTCACTTGTACCCACTTTTTCAACTGCGACCGATACCACATCCAGTTTTATCCCACGCTGAAAAACTTCGAAAGCTGATTGGACAACATTTCAGGAACTTTCACAAATTCAATACAACTCCAACATTTCTCCCATCGAAAACATCAACTTAATTACAAATACACTTTTTGAAGAAGCATCTACTACAATTCCACTCACCAAACGTTTTACAAAAATAATTCCAGTTCCATGGTGGTGTCCAGAAGTAGCACAGGCCATCGCAATGATACAAATAGCATTTCGCTATCGATCGATCGATCGATAAAAATAGGAAAATAGCATTTAGCAAATTTAAAAATAGCATATCTCAGACATCCCGATTCACCCAATTTACTTCACCGAAACCGTGAACGAGCCCGAACCCGCCGCATCATTCGCGATGCTAGGCGGCGTTCATGGTCATCATATTTACAACAACTCACCTTTCAAACCCCTTTAAGCCAAATCTGACAATTAATCCGCCGATTATCTGGACGTATCCATTTAAATCACTCCCGGCCCTCAAAATCCAGAATGACACCATTACAGACCCACAAACAATAGTACAATGCCTTTCCCTTTTCTTTGCCCACACTGTTGGGAGAAAAACACCCTTTTCTTATCAATCTACCTTTCATTTTTATCAGAAAAACCAACTTGCTTCAGAACTTATAAATTGACTTTCACAACATAATTTTTTTCTTTGTTTCCTTTCACGGCACGAAATGGCCTGAAGAGGCCGAAGTGCTTATGCTAATAAATCAATCAATACGCTCATCACATGGAGTATTCAGTACTATCCTCTCACACCTAACCAGAGCCCGCTGATTATTCCGCGGTGCCATATTTTTTTGGCGCGACTGACTGTTACTGTTACTGCAGTTCTTTATTTTTACATTTTCGTGGGGCGACACCCGTCGCTCTTTTCTCATTTCGTTCTCTTGTGGGGTGATACCCGTCACCCCACTCGGTTTACATCGTCGTAGTATTTCCGTTCCCTTTGTTCTTCGCGTTTATTTAGATTTCGTTCGGTAGGGTTTTTCCCGTCATGGGGAAAAAGAGGAAGAAGGACAATGACCCCAGCTCGCCACCGGACTCCGAGTCTGAGTTTTCCCCGATAACCACACCAGATGACCATCGCGCGACCCCGGACTCGACCCCTGATGCGCAACCTCTCGACACAACCATTGATGACCCACGCCGGACAATTCGCCTTGATGACGCCATGGAAGCCCTTTGCGCCTCGCCGACCCCTGCTCGTTCAAAGACCACGAAACCGTCACGCAATCCGGACAAAACCATCACGATCCACGCCACTGACCAACGTCCGACCCAGACCACGACCTTCCAACCTGAACCAATCCAACCCATCGAACCCTACCTCGACAGTGCTGGCTGGTACATCGTCGTCAAGCCTGTCGAGGAGTCCGTTTCCTTTCGCCGTATCAACGTTTTCTGGCCGACTAAACAACTCCTTGCCATCTGCTCCCTAGCCAATCCCGACATTGAAGCCCCTGCGAAGGGAACCTTGGTTATTAAAACCCAATGCCGAGCCCAAGCCAAAGCCCTCCCCCGCAACACCACATTTTGTGGACAATCCGTCACCATCACTCTTCATTCCAACCGCAACACCACCAAGGGCACCGTCTTCATGCCGGAGCTCCGCTTCATGTCTGAGGAAGATATCCAGGCGGAGCTCAGGCCGGAGGGGGTGACCCACGTCCGACGCATCACTTCCTTTAAAGGCGGCCAGAAACGTGGTACGAGACTCCTTGTCATTACCTTAAATTCTACAAGCCTTCTCACGACCCTCCTCGCCGGCTACATCCGATACCAAGTTCGTGTCTTTATTCCCAATCCTCCCCGCTGTTTTAACTGCCAGCGCTTCGGCCATGGCAGTAAAACTTGTCGCCAACCAGCCCGCTGCCCCAAGTGCGGCGAACCACCCAATCCTGCCCACTGCCTGAACTGTAACACATCCGACCACCTGACCACATCACCCATATGTCCAGTTTGGCGCAAGGAGAAGGAGGTCTGCGCAGTCAAAGCCACGACCGGGGTCTCCTACCCCAGGCCCGGCGGTCTGTCGAGGCCACCTCCACCTCCACCAAAACGTACGAACAGGCGACCAGCATTGCTCCCCCAACCCTCGCGTCAACACCACTTCTACTTCGATACAAACCTACATCATTCCCGGCTGAGCTCCACTTAAAAAACTCACACCACTGACCACACCGACATAAAACACCGTGGCTCCCAAAACAAAGACCACTCCGGCTCCACACACTCAGGCAAATTTCACAAGGAATGCCAGACCCCGCAGCCATTCGGCTGCTGGGGAAATGCGTTCCACTTCGGTGGGCCGCCGATCAAGCCCGACGCGTCCAGTGCCGGCCGCCGTGACCTTGCCAAGGTCACCGCTCGGTCGGAAGGCTCGGGCGGGTCAACCGCCGCCGTCCGCAACCAACCCACATGCCCGCCTGAGCTGCAATCTTGGATACGCCATGCACCGAAAGGTACCGACAACAATTAATACTTTATATCCCAATGTCTGCATTCTTATAATGGAATTGTAGTAGCTTAATCTCCAAATGGGCCGAAATGAAAGCATTTTTCAATATTCTCAAACCTATTCTCGTCGCACTCCAAGAAAAATGGTTTTTACCTACAGATACATATAACTTCAATATTTTCAATTACTCGCTGTTTCGTCACGACGAGGTCCGTGGACCACATGGCAGTGGCGGTACAGCCCTTTACATCTACAATGATTTTACACATACACAAGAAACACATTTTTTTTGGACACAATTAGAAAACCTCATGGTACATTTCAAGAACCCATTCATATTACTCGGAGACTTTAATGCACATAGTCCAGCCTGGGATCAAGCACGTACACATTGAGATACTCGAGGCCGCATCATTGAACACATTTTAGACCGACATAATTTAGTACTACTTAGCACCGGATAACCAACTTTTTTTTCATCTTGGACGTAATACAAAAACAGCTACTGACTTATCAATATGCTCTCCGTCTATATCCAATGATTTTGAGTGGACCATTGACCGCGACATTCATGACAGCGACCACTACCCCATCAAATTAACACCCACATTTTCAACTGCGACCGATACCACACCAAGTTTTATCCCCGCTGGAAATTTTCGAAGGCCGATTGGACAACATTTAATGAACTTTCACCTATTCCATACAACCCCAACATTTCTCCCGTCGAAAACATGAACCAAATCACAAAAACAATTTTCGAAGCAGCTTCTACGGCTATTCCACTGACAAAACCTTTCACAAAAAGAACACCAGTACCTTGGTGGTGCTCCGAATTAGCACAAGCCATCGCATTTAGAAAACGAGCATTTAGAAAATATTTTGGACACAGTAGATCAACTCATCCGATCAGACTCCGACATCCGCCTTGGATTTAAACAAACATGAACACCCCATCGCAGTATTTTTAGACATTGGCTAAGCCTATTATATAGTCTACAAACCCGCATTAATTTCCAAGCATTTTCATATCTGCCCCATAGGGCATTTAGCTCATTATTTGATAGGATTTTTTCTGGTTCCCGTCCTCTCCACCTCCGGTGCCGGTCAGCGATTTCCGAGTTGCATTACATAAAAACGGATTACCACAGGGAAGCTGTTTATCACCAGTTTTATTTAACATCATTATGAACGATTTTTTCACCGACATACCACCTCAGATATCATACTCTCTTAAAAATGAAAAACATTGTTTATTTACACTCCAAAACGCAGTTGACCGGATACACCAATGGTCCATCAAATACGGTTTCACATTTTCGGCTCCAAAATCTGCCACAATACCTCCAACCTTACCTCGACAGTGCTGGCTCGTACGTAGTCATTAAGCCTGTCGAGGAATCTGTTTCCTTTCGCCGTATTAACGTTTTCTGGCTGACTAAACAACTCCTTGCCATCTGCTCCCTAGCCAATCCCGACATTGAAGCCCCTGCAAACGGAACCTTAGTCATTAAAACCCAATCTCGAGCACAGACCAAAGCCCTCCTCCGCACTATCACATTTTTGGGAAAATCCGTCACCATCACTTTTCATTCCAAACCGCAACACCACCAAGGGTCTTCGCGCCGTAACTCCGCTTCATGTCTGGGGCAGATATCCAGGCGCAGCTCAGGCCGAAGGGGGTGACCCACGTTCGACGCATCACTTCCCTTAAAGACGCCCAGAAACGTGATACGAGACTCCTTGTCCTTACCTTCAACTCCACCACTCTACCACTCGCCCCATGCACAACACACTTTTCGGACCAATCTCGAACTCTTTCAATTCGACAATACCGAGGACTGCAATGCTTCTTTTCAACTCTCTGAATTGCAGAATGCCATTTCCTCCGCCGGTAACACTTCAGTAGGGCCTGACAAATTGTATTATTCCTTCTTTCGACATTATCTGACGACACCAAGCAATACATCCTAGACACATTTAATTCATTATGGTCAAATAATATCTTCCCAAAAACATTGAAAAAGTTATCATCAATCCCATTCCAAACCACGGCGAAGATCACAGTGACCCCAATAATTTTCGGCCAATTGCTCTTACCAGTTGCTTGGGAAAACTTCTTGAAATAATGATTATTAAGAGACTGACCTGACACCGGACACAAATTATCTTTCATCTCCATTCCAATGTGGTTTTCGTCATGGACACAGCCCAGTCGACCATCTCATCAGATTAGAAGCAGACATCTGGCTCGGTTACAAAAAAAAACACGAACACACTGTGGCAGTATTTTTAGACATTACCAAAGCTTATGATATGGTCTACACCCGCATTACCTTTCAAAATTCATCAACTCAGCTTCAAAAGACACTTAGCTCATTATTTATTAGGTTTTCTATCTAGTAGTCACTCTTTCCACCTCAGATGTCGATCATCAATCTCCACTCAGCATGTTATGGACAATGGACTTCCACAGGGGAGCCGCATATCGCCAGCTTTATTCAACATCATGATTAATGACCTTTTCGATGACATGCCTACAAATGTATCATATTCTCTTTTTGCAGACAATAGTGCAAATTGGTATTCAGACAAAAAATAAGGATATTGTTTGATTCGGCTTCAAAACGCCCTTGATTCAATTTTTTCGGCCACCAAATCTGCAACCATAATTTTGAGCAAATGCACTCCCTGCCCAAACCAAAGAACACAGATTCATCTTGGGCAAAATAGCATACCTTTCGTACACTCATATACATTTCTTGGTGTTATTTTTGATCGCAGCCTTTCTATGCATAAGCACATCAAACACGTCCAGACCAAATGTTTTCGCCGACTAAATTTATTTCGCTGCATTACATCCACCCCATTTGGAGTAGATCGTCACATTCTTTTACAACTATTTAAATTCTTAGTGCTCCCCATCACTTAATATGGCTCAGTAGTCTATGCTGGTGCCTGCCCATCCTCATTACAAATTTTAGACACTATTTTTTTTTTAATTGCCTATCGCACTCGGTGCAATGACTACTTCGCCCATCATTTCTTTAGAAGCCAAATCGGGAATTCCTCCATTAGCTCTCCGCAAAATGCAACAAACACTTAGGTACGCCTCCAAAATTCAATTTCATTCAAACCACCCACGTACACGTCATTGCACATTCTGCCAAATTTACATCATCATTATTTACGTCTAGCAGAAGAACGAACTGGTCTCACCATAGCCTCTCGGGTCAAAACATTTTATGAACAACTTCACTTCACTATTCCACCCATTACTTATATTTCTCCACCAACTACACAACCGTGATAGATAGCCGAACGACACATTCTATATCTCACCTCCACTCCACCAAAATTTCACCAATTTCGGGCTCGTTATCACCATGTTCCTTTTGTTTATACGGACGGGTCTAAAAAACGCTAACCTTACAGGAAATGCAATACTTTCTGGTACGTACAAAAACAACATCGATTACCAGACCGAACATCAATTTTCATCGCTGAATTACATGCCATCCTCATTGCCCTACGTTATATTCGCAACCGTTTTCTCTGTCACCCCATGCGCAGCGCCGTCATTTATTCGGACCCTAAATCTGTTTTACAATCTTTTTCGACACTTCCTTTTTCACATCATTGCCATACTTCTATTTATGAAGCACGACGAAGACTTCATCTGAGACGCGTAAAGGTCCGTTTCCTGTTGGTGGTCAGTCACTGCGCATCCTAGGAAACGAGGAAGCAGATCAACTCGCAAAACAATCATAATTACCATATATCACAGAAATCCCACCACATTTTGATGACATCAAATCAACAAGCCAGTCGTCGATATCCGGACACCATCACTTCAAATCAACCGCCACGAAGGAAAAGTCCTATCCCGCATCCGCATCGGACACACTTACCTTACAAATCGATATATTTATTCTGTTTCACCTCGGCCTTCATGCCCATCATGCAACACCCATCTTACTGTCCCACATATAATACTACACTGCCAGCAATATCATGGTCCGAGAAAACCACTGACCGATTACTGCCACGCATACAACATCCCTTTCTCTTTGCCCTCACGGTTCGGGGATGATCACCCTTTTCGCATCAAGTTACTTTTATTTTTCTGCGAGAAACGAGCTTCTTCCAGGCCTTATGAACTAACTTTTACGATTTAGTACTTTGATCCTCTTCATAAACGCAGCGAAATGGTCTAAGGAGGCCGAAGGGCCTAATTTAACAAAATCAGATACGCTAAATAATGGAGTATTCAGTACTATCTGCTCGCATATTGCCAGAGTCCACTGATTACTCCGCTGTGCCAGTTTTGGCGTGACTGCCTGCTCGTTACCGCACTTCTCTATTTTAAAAAAAAAAATATTTTCGTGGGGTGAAACCCGTCGCTCCTTTCTCATTTCGTCTTCTTGTGGGATGACACCCGTCACCCCACTCGGTTTACGTCGTCGTCGTACTTCCGGTCCTTGTGTTCTTCGTGTTTATTTAGATTTCATCGGGTACGGCTTTTTCCCCGTGATGGGGAAGAAGCGGAAGAAGGATACTGATCCCAGCTCGCCTCCGAACTCCGAGTCTGAGTTTCCTCCATTGACCATACCAGATGACCATCGCGTGACCCCGTACTCGGCCCCTAATGCCCGATCTCTCGACACAACCAATGATGACCCGCGCCGAACAATTCGACTTGATGACGCCATGGAAGACCTTTGCACCTCGCCGACCCCTGCTCGTTCCAAGACTACGAATCCGTATCGAAATACAGACCAGACTATCACGCTCCACGCTGCTGGCCCACGCCAGAGCCAGACCACGCCTTTCCAACCTGAATCAACCTAACCCATCGAACCTTACCTGAACAGTGCTGGCGCGTACGTAGTCGTCAAGCCTGTCGAGGAATCCGTTTCCTTCCGCCGTATCAACGTTTTCTGGTCGACCAAACAACCCCTCGCAAGCTGTTCCTTAGCCAATCCTGATATCGAAGCCCCTGCTAACGGAACCCTGATCATCAAAACCCAAACCCGAGCCCAGACCAAAGCCCTCCTCCGTACCACCACATTTTGTGGTAAATCCGTAACCATTGCTCTCCATTACAACCGCAACACCATCAAGGGCACCGTCTTCGCACCGGAGCTCCGCTTCATGTCTGAGAAAGATATTCAGGTGGAGCTCAGGCCGGAGGGGGTGACCTACGTCCGCCGCATTACCTCCTTTAAAGACGGCCAGAAACGTGATGCGAGCCCGCTGGTCCTTACCCTCAACTCTACCACTCTTACCAAGACCATCCTTGCCGGCTACATCCGATACCAAGTCTGTGTCTGTATTCCCAATCCACTCCACCGTTTTAATTGTCAGCGCTTCGGCCATGGCAGTATGACTTGCCTCTAGCTAGCCCGCTGCTCCAAGTGCGGCGAACCAACTCATCCTGATTCCACCTGCTCCAAGCCTGCCCACTCCCTCAACTGCAACACATCCGACCACCTGCTCACATCACCCCTTTGTCCAGTTTGGCAAGGAGAAGACGTTCTGCGCTGTTAAGGCCACGACCGGGTATCCTACACCCAGGCCCGACGGTCTGTCGAAGCCATTTCCCCATCCACCAAGACGTACGCCCAAGCGGCCACCATTGCCCCCACCCCTCGCGTCAGCACAACTTCAACCTCGATTCAAACTGACATGATTCCCGGCTTAGCCCCACTAAAAAACTCACACCACTGACCACACCGACACAACACCCTGGCTCCCAGCACAAAGACCACTCCGGCTCAACAGACTCCAGCTAATTCCACAAGAAATTCCAAACTACGCAGCCATTCGGCTGCAGTGGAAATTCGTGCCACTTCGGTGGGCCGCCGACAAAACACGGCGCGTCCAGTGCCGGCTGGTGCCCACGTGACCGGACCGACTCCAAGCCGGCGGGCATCCCCCGCGGCAGTGGCCGGCCGCCGTGATCTTAGCAAGGTCACTGATCGGCCAGACGGATCGGGCTGATCAACGTCGACCGTCCGCACCCAGCACACATGCCCGCCTGAGCTGCAATCTTGGCTGCGATATGCACGGAAAGGTGCCGAAAAACATGAATTTTACACAAATGCCGATGTTTCTACAATGGAATTGCCGTAGTTTGGTCTCCAAATGAACAGAAATGAAAGCTTTTTTAGCATCTTAACTCCGATTCTCATCATACTTCAAGAAACATGGTCTTTGCCCACCGATCCATATAATTTCAATATCTTTAAATACTCGCTGTACCGCTACGATGAGGTCCGAGGACTACACCGCAGTGGCGGTACAGCACTTTACATAAACAATGATCACACACATGCACATATTACACTTAATTCACCGTTGCAAGCGGTGAGTTCAACTTATCTTCAACTCTATCACTCTTACCAAGACCCTCCTCGCCGGCTACATCCGATACAAAGTCCGTGTCTATATTCCAAATCCTCTCCGATGTTTGATTGCCAGCGCTTCAGCCATGGCAGTAAGACTTGTCACCAACCAGCCCGCTGCCCCAAGTGCGGCGAACCACCCATCCTGATTCCACTTGCTCCAAACCTGCCCACTGCCTCAACTGCAACACATCCGACCACCTGCTCACATCACCCCTCTGTCCAGTTTGGCGCAAGGAGAAGGAGGTCTGCGCTGTCGAGGCAACGACCGGGGTGTCATACCCCCAGTCCCGACGGTCTGTGGAAGCCCTTTCAACTAAAATGTATGCCCAGATGGCCACCGTTGGTCCCCCATACGCCGCGTCAACACGACTTCTACCTCGATTCAAACTGACATGATTCCCGGTTTAACTACACTACAAAAAAACCCACACCACTGAAAACACCGACACAAACCGCCCCGGCTCCGAACACACAGACTACTCCCACTCCACACGGTCAGGCAAATTCCACAAGGAATCCCAGACCCCGCAGCCATTCCGCTGTAGAGGAAATGCGTGCCACTTAGGTGGGCCGCCGACCAAGCCCGGCGCGTCCAGTGCCGGCCGGCGCCCACGTGACCCGACCGACTCTCAGCCGGCGGGCATCACCCGCGGCAGTGGCCGGCCGCCGTGATCTTCCCAAGGTCACCGACCGTCCTGGCGGCACAGGGGGGCTAGCCAGGGTAGCCCGAGCTCAATCCACATGCCCGCCTGACCTCCACGCATGGATCAGGCACGCACCGAAAGGTGCACACAAACATTATTTTTAAATAAAATATGTCCGTATTCTTGCAATGGAATTGTCGCAGTTTAACATCAAAATGGGCCGAAATGAAGGCATTCTTTAGCATAATCACACCTATTCTTATTGTAATTCAAGAAGCATGGTTTTTACCCACAGATACGTATAATTTAAATCTCCTTCATTACTCTCTGTTCCGCTAGGACGAGGTCCGCGGACCACACCGCAGTGGCGGTATAGCACTATACATCAACAATGATTTTACACACGCACAAATTACACTCAATTTACCTTTACAGGCGGTAGCCTGCACTTTGCGACTACATGGAAGAAATGTAGGTGTTTGTTTAATCTATATTCCACCACACACAGAATATACAAACATTTTAACACAATTAGAAAGCCTGTTAGCACGATTTAAAGTTACTTCATTTTAGTTGGCGATTTGAATGCCCATAGCCCAGCGTGGGATAGAACACGCAGACGTCCAGACACTCTAGGGTGCATTGTTGAACATATCCTAGACAGACACAATTTAGTATTACTGAACACCAATGAGCCAACATTTTTCCACTTCGGTCACAATGCAGAAGCTGTTATTGATTTAATAATTTGTTCTCCAGCCCTGTCCAACAATTTTTACTGGACAACAGACACCGACATTCACGACGGCGACATTCACGACATTCACTACCTCATGAAGTTAATACCCACCATTTCAACAGCTGCCGATACCACACCAAGTTTTATCCTTGGCTGGAAACTTTCGAAGACCGACTGGACCAAATTTGAGGAGCTTTCGTCTCTATAATACAACCCGAACATTTCTCCCGTCGAAAATATCAACCTAATTACAAATACACTTGTCGTTGCGGCATCTACTACAATTCTACTCACCGAACCTTTTACCAAAAATAAATTCAGTACCTTGGTGGTGTCCGGAAGTAACAGGGGCCATCGCAGTTGGAAAAAGAGCATTTCGAAAATATCTCGGACATCCCGATTCACACAATTTACTTCATCATAACCATGAACGAGCCCGAACCCGCCGCATCATTCGCGATGCTAGGCGCAGATCATGGTCGTCATATTTACAACAAGTCGCCTTTCAAACTCCTTTAAGCTAGATCTGGCAATTAATCTGCCGGTTGTCTGGACACATTCCATTTAAATGGCTCCCGGCCCTCAAAATCTAAAAAAAGCACCATTACAGACCCACACACAATAGTAAATACAATAGCGGACACCATGGCCCACAATAGCTCTGATAACAACTACAGGCCGGAATTCTTTAAAAAAAATGCACAACACACTTTTCACACCGATTTAACACAATTCGATTCTGACAACACTGAAACATACATTGCTCATTTTCAAACTTCAGAACTAGAGACTGCAATTTCCTCGTACGGAAACACTTCTTTAGTGCCCGACAATTTTTTTTTCTCACACATTTACCCAACCACACAAAACATTGCATCTTACGAACATTTAATTCATTGTGGTCAGATCATATCTTTTCAGAATTTTGGAAAGAAGCCTTCATTATTCCGATACCAAAACCCTGCAAAAATCACAGCGACCCCAACAATTTTCGACCCATTGCTCTCACCCGTTGTCTAGGAAAACTATTGGGATGCATGGTTATAAAAAGCTGACCTGGTATCTGGACGCATATCCTGTCCAATTATCTCCAATCCAATGTGGCTTTCGTCGTTGACACAGTGTAGCATAGTTTATATTAAACACTGGTTTGGCCGCCTCATTCGCATGACTGTATAATCTCGTATTTCGCAGCCCGTTATGCTGCACCCTGTAAGAGAGCCGGCCTACCGCCCCGCAACTGTGACGCGCCAGGCAACTGTTTAGCCGGCCGCCCGGCCGGCCGAACGCATAGTCAGCGTTCTGAGACTGCGGTCCCGCGACGGCTGATGTTAACGACGCAGTACCTGTCGTCACGGATACCACGTTCCCAAGGAACTACCCTCGATGTGACAGAGCTTCCTGAACTGTCGAGCTGCGCGGGTCTGTCGTGGTCGCCCGCATCTGTCAATTGAATATCTATCTTTGGGCCTCTAAATTCAGAACGTTTAACATTTACTGTCGGCTGTCTCATCGAAACATACCAACGCCCTTCTGAGGCGTGCGAATTGCTGTTCACTGCCGTTTATTTGCTTTCACCAACTGCACAATACACTAAGTGCAGAGACGTTGAACTTTCAGGAGTTGTCGCAAAGCCCGGTCCTTCTAGACTTCACGAGCCTGCGAGACGACTATCCTACAACAGCTCAGTAGATCATCTCATCCTATTAGAGACCGACATCCGCCTTGGTTTAAAACAAACATGAACACACCATCGCAGTATTTTTAGACATTGGCAAAGCCTGTGTATTTATAGTATACAAACCCGCATTAATTTCCGATCATTTTCATATCGGCCCCAAAGGGCATTTAGCTCATTATTTGATAGGATTTTTGTCTGGTTCCCGTCATTTCCACTTCCGGTGCCGGTCAGCGATTTTCGAGTTACATTACATGAAAAACGGATTACCACGGGGAAGCTGTTTATCACTAGTTTTATTAAACATCATCATTAACGATATTTTTACCGACATGTCACCTGAGATATCATACTCCCTCTTTGCAGACGGCAACGCAATTTGATATGCAGATAAAAATGAAAAACATTGCTTAATTAGACTCCAAAACGCACTCGACCAGGTATACCAATGGTCTATCCAGGGCCTATCGAGTCAGGTTGGACAATAACGTCAGCTGCTGGGGTGTCGTTTAGCTACATATATGACGCGTGTGACGATTATGATCGATATCAGTCTTTTTATCTATGCGCGCACCAATTGAACCAATTACAGTGCAGCATTTTTGTGATGACAGCCAAATACTTCTTGCCAAAGCGCCTTCGAAATCCATCGATCAATCGGCGAGTTTGCTTCAGGCACATTCACCAGTTGAACATGATATAGGGCGCACGTGCTGTCACGCCAGCGAAGCTCCCGTGGGAAGGATTTGATATGTGAATATAAATACGGCTGTGTTTTATATATTTGCGTTTCACGAAAGCTATTCTTTCTATTGTCACAACAATTATGCACTGTAATTGGTGAACTTGGCGCGCGCACAGATAAAAAACTGATAACAATCACACTCGCCACATGCGTCTTATATGTAGCTAAACGACATCCCAGCAGCTAATTGCTATTGTCCAGGGCTGGGACATCAAGATTATGTGAATCGGACACGAATTGAGCCTCCTAGAGCCGATTTACGAGGGTCTGTCAAATACGGTTTCACATTGTCTGCACCAAAATCTGCCATAATGATATTTAGCAAATCACCTCCGTGCCCAAATCCCAAAACACCTTCACCTCGGGAACACTGGCATACCTTTTGTAAATTCGTTTAAATTTCTTGGTATTATTTTCGATCGTAGGCTTTACATGCATTAACACATCAAATACATCCAGACCAAATGCTTTCACCGACTCAATTTATTTTCCTGCATTACATATTTATCATTTGGATCCGATCGTCACACGCTCTTGCAACTGTACAAATCCTTGGTTTTTCCCATTATAAAAATGGTTCAGTAGATTACGCAGGTGGCAGTACCTCCGCTTTGAAAATTGTGGACACCTTACAAAATATATTTATCTGTATAGCACTCAGTGCAATGACCACATCTCCCGTCACTTCTTTACAAACAGAGTCAGGAATTCCACCATTAGAACTCCGACGAATGCAAAAAACGTTTAGATATGCCGCCAAAATTCGGTTTCAAGAACATCATCCCGCATACGCCTCCTTGCAATTTCTCCCAAATTTACACCACGAATATTTAGGTCCAGCAGAGAAAAAAAACTGGTCTCACTATAGCTTCTCGGATCACAACATTATCTGCAAAACTTCACTTCTCTATTCCACTGATTCTTTCTCTTTCTCCACCTACCACAGTACCCTGACAGATGGCCGAAAGACACATTTTTATCTCACCTCCACTCCTTAGGCGTTGTATAGCCAACGCAGCCGATGCGCCCCTAAGCCCAAATAAGCAACCAATCACCTCCACTCCAAAATCACAGCTTTGTCCAGAATATGTCAAACAAAAATCCCCCTAGTTTCGTTCTTGTTATCGCCATGTTCCTTTTGTTTTCATCGACGGATCTAAACACGCCAACCTCACAGGAAATTCCATTGTTTCGGGTACACGCAAAACAGCATCGCTTTCCAAACGGAACCTCCATTTTCATCGCCGAATTACACGCCATTCTCATTGCCCTTCGCTACATCCGCAACCGTTCAATTTGTCACCCCATGCGCAGTGTCGTAATTTGCTCCGACTCCAAATATGTTCTTCAATCACTTTCTTCACTTTCCTTTTCGTACCATTGCCATATTTCCATTTACGACACACTTGAAACACTTCATCTGATGGGCATGAAGGTCCGTTTCCTGTGGGTGCCCAGTCACTGCGGAATCCCAGGAAACGACGAAGCAGACCAATTAGCAAAAGCATCATTACGACTTCCAAACATCACATAAATTCCACAACATTATGAAGGCATTAAATCAACAATAAAACAGAGCATCCGACATTTTTGGAACGAACAATGGACTGAAACCACAAACCACACACAACTACGTCTCATCAAACCTGCCATCGATATCTGGACCACATCATATAAAAACAGGCAAGAAGAAAAAGCCATATCGCGGCTCCGCATAGGACATACTTTTCTCACCCATCGATATATTTACACTGCTTCACCTCGACCTTCATGTCCATCATGCAACACTCATCTTACAGTTACACATATTCTCCTTCACTGTCCTTTTTGACCGACATCCGTGCCTTCGTGACATCTCAACGGCAGCTCATAGTCTATGTGTTTCATAGTCTCCTCTCTTGTTTAGTCCCGGCCTCTATAACTTTCTCAGGATTCCCTGTTATTTTCCTCCCTAAATTATAAACGAAGAGTTTTATCACTGTCAAAAGTATCCAGCTCTTCCTCCGACTGTCAATGCGAGCATCCCTTCTGCAAAAGCAGCAGTGGCTAAGGCTGTGGCAGTGGCGACTGGAGTGGCAGTGGCAATTACAACGACGGAAGGAATAAAAGGAGCACCGGAAACACCAGCAGCAACATGTTCAATAACATACTCTGAGGGCATCTCCAGTCGTGTAGTAAGGAAGGCTGGCACCACGGGCGTAGTTAGCGGGAGCACGAGTGGGACGAGTCTCCTTTCCATTTTTCGGCAGCGCCCTCTCTGGCTGGAGAAAGGATTGGATTGGGAAAAGGCGTTGGAGTGAATCCCCCTCCCCTTGAAACTTGCAGCCGATGTCGTCCCTCTGAGTACAGAAGATGCCGTCCAGAGGAACCCGAGTGCACTCCATTTCCCTTAAAATTTGAAAGGGAATGAATGCGAAGCGAACGAGAAATTGCTCCCTTGCAGACAGGTGCTCGCCGACACCCGTTCCCGACCATGATTCCTGGATGGGAACCTGGTCTGTCCGGTACGGACATGGGTACGGATTGGACTTGCTCGTACGGATACAACTTGGAACATATTTTAAAATGTAATCCTTCATCCTTGTGATGTTCCAGCTTGCGGGTGCCACATGAACGATGCTGTAAATGTGAATGTCATGAAGGAAATTACCTCATGTGGAGTTCACCGGATTGTTTTCTGCCTATTCCCAACATGCAGAAAGTTGTCTTTCTGCGATCGGCATGCTGCCATTCACCAGCCATTTCTCGAGAACTGCAAGTGGCAACCGTTACCAGAAAGCTCAGAATTCCACACGAAATATTCCTGCGAAGCTTTTAAAGTTTGACATAAAATTCGAGGAAGTGAAATTCGGCCACATCGCTTCTGTTTGACAAGTGACAATAAATGGTGGTCATCGTGGTTGTGTCGCATCTTTGTAGAATGGAATTGGCGTGTCGTATGACAGACTAGTTTGATCGGCCAGACATATTTGAGATCTGGGAATTAGAGGTGAAGCATGAGTGACATTTTATGAAATGCATGGGGAGGAGACACATATAGTATACATGAGGCGTCCCAGCCTTAGTGTGTTCCATGGGATGTTATGCAAAGTGGATGTAATGAAGGGGGGGGGGGGGATCATACCAACCGTTCCTGGGAATACCCAACGGTGAATGTTACCAAATAACAACTCTGAAATGAAGAGATGTGTGCTGAAGCATGAGCAACTGCTTGTGCCGTTATGATCCCTGTGCTATGGATGGCTGTTTGTGCCGTTATGATCCCTGTGACATGGATGGCTGTTTGTGCCGTTCTGATCCCCGTGCTATGGATGCCTGTTTGTGCCGTTATGATCCCTGTGATATGGATGGCTGTTTGTGCCGTCATGATCCCAGTGCTATGGATGCCAGTTTGTGCCGTTCTGATGCCCGTGTTATGGATGCCTGTTTGTGCCGTTATGATCACTGTGATGTGGATGCTTGTTTTCGGTGATATTAACACGAAGCTGATAATTTCCCTTTGAAGGATTTTGTTTTCGGTATTAAGACTTCACGTCGGATACAATTATCATCTCCCTCATTACGTACCATGAATTAAGCACACCACCCAATCTGTTAAACAGTCGAATATGCCACCAATATGTATTACATGCTATGACCCCCACCAGATAGTGAGCAAAATACGCGGTGAATGAGTATTGCGTGCCATATTCCCCACCTGACAGCAAAATACATGCCCAATATGTATTGGTGCCAAGATTCCCACCATACAGCAAGCAAAATGAGCGGTCAATATGTATTGCGTGCCATATTCTCCACCAGACAATGAACAAAATGTACGGCCAATATGTATTGTGTGCCACGATCCCCACCAGACTGTGAGCAATATATGCGGCTAATGTGTATTGGATGCCATGGTTCTCACCAGAGAGTAAGCAAAATACGTGCCCAATATGCATTGCGTGCCATATTCCCCACCAGACAGTGAACAAAATACGCGACCAATATGTATTGTGTGCCACAATCCCCACCAGACAGTGTGTAAAATACGCGGCCGATATGTATTGCGTGCCCCATCAGACAGCGTGTAAAATACGCGGTCAATATGTATTGCGTGCCCCATCAAACAGCGTGTAAAATACGCGGCCAATATGTATTGCGTGCCCCATCAGACAGCGTGTAAAATACGCGGCCAATATGTATTGCGTGCCCCATCAGACAGCGTGTAAAATACGCGGCCAATATGTATTGCGTGCCCCATCAGACAGCGTGTAAAATACGCGGCCAATATGTATTGCGTGCCCCATCAGACAGCGTGTAACATACGCGGTCAATATGTATTGCGTGCCCCATCAGACAGCGTGTAAAATACGCGGCCAATATGTATTGCGTGCCCCATCAGACAGCGTGTAAAATACGCGGCCAATATGTATTGCGTGCCCCATCAGACAGCGTGTAAAATACGCGGCCAATATGTATTGCATGCCCCATCAGACAGCTTGTAAAATACGCGGCCAATATGTATTGCGTGCCCCATCAGACAGCGTGTAAAATACGCGGCCAATATGTATTGCATGCCCCATCAGACAGCTTGTAAAATACGCGGCCAATATGTATTGCGTGCCCCATCAGACAGCGTGTAAAATACGCGGCCAATATGTATTGCGTGCCCCATCAGACAGCGTGTAAAATACGCGGCCAATATGTATTGCGTGCCCCATCAGACAGCGTGTAAAATACGCGGCCAGTATGCATTGCGTGCCCCATCAGACAGCGAACAAAATACGTGGCCAGAACGGATCACGATTCCTAGGACCAGTGAGTGCCTCAGCCACGAGGGTGCCCATCTGCTGCCTATCGAATCAGACTCGTATATTTCTAGCCACACTTGGCAGCTCCAACACCAGCTAACTGCCTCGTCTGGCATCGACCGTCGAAATGTAACACGTCTATTCACTCGTAAATCCTGAGGTCGAGTGTCACCATTCTGAGGAGCACCAGCAGTGTGGGCGATCCCCTACGCTTAGCGTCTTGCTGCTACTTGTACACGGCTATATATTGACATAGTGTGATCTGATGCTCTGACAACTCGCTGACCGACTGCTGGATTTCCGACTTCGTCGCGCACCGCATCCCGCGCTGAGAATCCATTGTACCAGGAATTCACTATACTGGATCATGTAGAGCTCAAGCGGTTGACACCAGCTCGCTCCTGCAAATCGGGGTCCTGGGTCGGCTGCGACTGCCGGGTCAGGAGCAGAATTGGCAAGCGGACTTCGCTCTGGATTTCAGTCATTCAGAAAAAAAAATTTTAAAACTTTTTAGTCCCAAACCCCTTTTTTTTAAATTAAAAACCCGGGCGAAAAAAAAAACCCAACTTAAAAAACCCCCCCCAAAAGCAGGGCTCAAAAAAGCCTTTCGGTGGTCGCCGACGAGATACAATTCTGGGAAATTGGTCGCCAATCAGGTACGGGTTCAATGGGGAGGGGGTGGGGTTGGGTGGTGAAATTGTCCCTCGGGATTGGATAACATGAAATTTCCGAAACATGATTTTTCATGATTTCCCACCTTTTGCAGATATGACGGCCTTCCATGCTTTCTTCGATTGTTTCATCAGAAATAGGTGTCGCTTGGCGCCTTGAGAAAATTTTTGCGCACCAAAAGGAGTGTCGCCCTTCCCATAGGAACTCCTGAATGTCGCTCGGAGAGCAAATTCGCTCGGAGACAGTGGAGGATGAACAAAATTCCCTCGAAGATAGCGAAGAATGACACAATCCGGAGTTCGGCACATACAAGTGAAAAATCCCAAGCGATCTTCGCCAATCGGACATCAATTACTCGCAATCTTCTACCGTGCATAGAATAGATTACATTTCTAGTCCGCAATCTCTAGCAGATGGCACTTTGCCTCAGCTAAAGATTTAGGAAAAAAAAAAAAAAATTATAATCCAGATGAATATTTATAATTCCCATTAGCTGTCATCTTACATCACATACAAAACTACGAAAAATTACTAATTACTGATAGGTACAGTACTTCTACACTTGGACGGTAGTAACAGAACTAGTAGGCATAAGCCTTTTCCTTTAATATCTTCTTAAGCACATTTTTCAGCTGGATATATTTTGTGGAAGAAACATGAAAATATGCTGATATGGATGGAATCCTGATCTATATGAATTTCAGTGGTGCACTTCTAAATAGCGTCCTATCCAAAAATAATTTTCTAGACAATGGAAAATTGGGCATAACTAAGATAACATTTCACACTATTGCCGATCAGTTTTAGCCGGGGCAGTGGCGGCCTCACAGCCGCGGCATCGGCAACCTCACAGCCATCACAGTGACCGCCTCACGGGTGCGGCAGCGGCCGCCTCACAGCCATGACCATGGCCGCCTTACAGTCGCAGCAGTGGCCGCCTCATAGCTGTGGCAGTGGCCGCCTCACAGTTGCGGCAGCGGCTTCCTCACAGCCCTGACAACAGCCACCTCACAGCCAGAGCAGCGGCCACCTTACAGTCATGACAGTGGCCGCCTCACAGTCATGACCGCGGCCGCCTCACAGTCATGACAGCGGCCGCCTCACAGGTGCGGAAGTGGCCGCCTCACAGTCATGACAACGGCCGCCCCACAGGTGCGGAAGTGGCCGCCTGACAGTCATGACAGCAGCCGCCTCACAGGTGCGGCAGTGGTCGCCTCACAGCCATGGCAGCGGCCCTCTCACAGGTGTGGTAAGTGACCGCCTCGCAGTCGTGGCAGTGGCCGCCTCACAGCCATGACAGCCATCGTCTCACAGCCGTGGCAGTGGCCGCCTCACAAACATAATAACGGCCGCTTCACAGCCGTAGCAGTGGCCACCTCACAGCCGTGGCAGTAGTCGCCTCACAGGTGCGGCAGCTGACGCCTCAAATAGTCATCACAAGTATCACAAGTAGTTGCTACCACTTTGCCACATCTCTACAGACGTAAGATATGCTAAACTCTAAAGGTGCCTCGACGACTTGTAGCGGGAAATCACAGTTCATTCCATCGCCCCCCCCCCCTCCCTCCCCAATGCTCGCAAGTATAAAGTTGTTCAATTGTTCAAGCAAGGGTTTCTTTGCAGCACTCATTCTGTGATACAGTCTGCGTGCCACGTCAGGGGCGTTCCGCCGAACGATCAACTGATGTGAGACGTTTTGGTGGTCAGCAAGCGATGTGTGCCAAACAGATGTAGATAAGCCACAGATGTACCATCAGTGCCGAGACTTGCACTGCGAGCACGGCAGTTTCTTCAGGACGTGGTAAGCGGCGCGGACGGACTCTGGTGGCACGGTGTCGGAAATCAACCCGCTAATATGCAGACGAGACGCAGCCGCCAGTACAGCGCCGACGACACTCTCGGTCGGCGAAGCCTTGATGGCGCGCAGGTCACTGACTATGCGGATGTTGTCCATCTTGTACAACTTCTTGTTGCTGTCCTTGAAGCAGCCGCGCGAATCCATGCTCTTAGTTCGGCTCTTGCAGTGCGGAGCCAGGACCGACGTAAAGGCCGATATCCCGCTTACCTTGATAAAAGAGAAATGGGTTCACACAAAACGCAATGCATGCAGGGAATATAATAATAGGCGATAGTGGGGTTAACTGAGATCAACGCGAATAATGCTAATTTGAATTAAAATGTTTGGCTGGCCATAATATATCAATATACTGCACCCACAGGCCAAATCTTGCACCCTGGCATCACCCCACTCAGTTGAGCATAGAAGAATATGCGATCGATAGTAATCAGAAGGGGTGAGGGTACATATACAACCAGATCAGTGACTGCCGGGGTTGGAAAAATTGGCTAATCCTGGATTTGGTGCATCCAAAGCATCATCCTCTTGAGGAAATCTTCTTCATTTGTCTCACTTGTAGGTCAATAATGGTTCTTGACAATGAACTGCTCTGTGATGTGCTCAAGATTTACTGGAAAGTACAAGCCGAGATTCTGATGCCATAAGCTGGAATAAAAATATCCTCTCCATATTCAATTACATCCAAAAATTTCCTCTCCACGTCCAGGATTGCAAAGCACAAATCCAGCCTGCTGACTGTTGACATGAACTCTGTCCAACCAGGGTTGAAAGAATGTTCCTGTACTGGATGTTTGTCATCCAGAAAATTATCCTCCATGGGGAATTATCTGGAATATATGGGATTATAGTATATGGGACCTTTTCACCAAAAGATTTGAGATGTTTGCAAATGACTGCAAGCTTTTTCCTGTTTGATTGACATGCCCAAGCTAACTGGAAAATACAGAAAGGAGTGAATGGTTCAGAAAGAAAATATTACAATTTTGGAATGGAATGTTAAACATTTTGCTTTCGAAATGCAACATTAAAGAACAAATTCAATCATATCCAACCCTCCTTGCTTTGAAACTGAAGAATTCCATCAGAATTTTGACACACAGCACCAAACTTACATCACATGTACAGATATGCTACAGCTCATGACAGCTTTATTGAAGGGAAATGCATTTAACCAAACTTTACTGATTTTAAGTTGTTGCCCATGTTGAAGCAACTTGAGAATGCATATTACTCTAGACATATCTAACATAGTTCCGGAAAAAAATGAAATAAGGTAAATATCCAGGGATACTTAGCAAAAATTATGCTTCAACCAATCATTACTTTCAAGCATAACTCAACACATCTGTACTTGTGCCATGATTATACAGTGCACCATAATTCTGGCACTATTATTTCAGTTTGAAGTCCAGTATAACATGCATGTATTCTTTTCACACTGGATTGGGATGCTAGAGTCCCATATCCTAGCCATATCCTGGCCAGAGTGGAAAAATACCATCTAATCTAGATATATACTATTCAAGATATCTTGATAAGTAACTTGGGCACAAAATATGCCTGAACAAAGCATATTTTTCAAGCCAAATTCTACACATCTGTGCATGTCCTGGAATGATTGTACAGTGCACCAAAATTATGGTACAATTACTTCATTTGAAATTCAGCATAATATGCATGTATTGTTTTCACACTGGATTTGGATGCTGAAGACCCATATCCTGGCCAGAGTGGAAAAATACCGTCTATCCAAGATATATCCTATTCAAAGTATCTGGATGATACCCATACAAAGAAAAGTACCGTCATTGTGCTGTAATCTGTGTGCATATTAGAGTTGCTGTTTTTTTTTCTCCTTTAGAAATAATTGGAAATGGCACAGCAAATTCTGGCATGGCAAGGTGGATGGCAAAGGAAAGCAAAGTAAGCAGACCAAATCAGCACCAGCTCTACATTCCAATGTTCTTCCATATAGGTATCTTTATCTAAACCTTCTCCACTTGCCATCTTAGGAGCTTCAGTAATTTGTAGTTTAGACTGTATACAAGACATACTAATCAGTAATCACATGCTTTTCCTCTGTAAAGCAAAGGTGTTATTATAGGATACCCTATGTTAGGATTTCTAATTTAATGAAATACAAAAAGTACAAGTTAATTTTGTCCCCACAAAAGGTGGTAAATTTATGATTTAAGGTAATTTTTGAATTATTGGACCTTCCTTCTCCAACGGTTTATGAACATGGTTAACATGGTGTGACTGCTCATTTCCTCTGCAAATGCTTACTTTTCAGTTGACAGGTAGAAGAACACTAAAAAGGTGGCCTTCAATTGGGTAATATAGCATACAAATAATGTTCAAAAGCAAAAGAAATAGCATAACCTAACCAAACTACCATGAGAAAATAAATATTTAAAAAATAGAAAGATTTCATACTTATTTCTCAGGATTCATCAAATGAAAAACCTAACCTAACCTAGCCTGACCTGCGTTTCAAGGAAAAATCAACATTTTTTTTATAAAAAAGGAAAATTGTTATCAATAAAAACGCCTAAACTAACCTCATGTAACCAAACCTAACAACATTCTTTGCTTCATGGTAGTAAAAAGTGTGTAAAACTTGTCCTGTGAATACCTAAAAGCACAATAATACCCAACAATTTACACTAGATGTATCTTTAACTTTCAGAATGACATGACACTTCAGGACAATATTAGGTAAATCTGCACCTTAAGGTAATTTTTGAATTCTTGGAATTTCTTTTTCCAATGCAATCTCTATGAATGTGGTCAACATGATGTGACCACTCATTTCATGTGCACATGTATACTTTTCAGTTAGTAGGCAAAATAACATCAACAAATGGGCTTGGAGTTGGGTAATATAGCATAAAAATAATGTGCAAAGGAAAGAAAAAAATGCAACACAACATAACCTAACATAGCCTAGCCTAACCTTCCATGTAAGAAAATACATTCCTTGCAAAAATAAAATTTTCCATTTTTCTCAAACATTTTTCAAATTAAAAAGCCTAACATAGCCTACCCTAGCTCAATCTGTTTTTGAAGAAAGACTTTTTTGTTGAAAAGGGTTAAAAAGGAGTGTTTTTAACTTAAAAAAGAAAAGCTTAACCTAACCAGTCCTTACCCTATTGTTTGCTTCATGGAGGTAAAATGTGTGCAAAACTTGTCTCATGCATACCTTAAAGTGCAATTATATCCAATATTGTGAGATCATATTTCTGAGCATGATTAAGACAATGGAACCATTCATTGCTGCTCAAAATGAAATGCAATTATGTTTTGCTTTCTTGTTTTTTGCCGCAAATGATTGATTTTTCCTTTTTCTGAAGATAGTGTTCGAGTCTGATATATTTCTTTCAAAAAGAAAAAGACTAGGTTAGGCTGAAAGGCTTGACATAACACATCGGATAAAGCATAAAATAGCCTAGTAGCAGCGGCTATGTTAGATTAGGATTTATTTCACATATTACATTCTTCTTCATTATATATTGCCCCAACTAAATATCAATATGTTGATATTATCTGTTACCAACTGAAAAGTATGCATGCACTTGTGCTGGTAATAGGTAATTGGTTCGGTAGGCAACATGCTACATCATCCTAATCCCATTATGAAACGTGTTCTTATAATATTTTTGTCTTAAAACGCCATATCCAATGTAAAAAAACAAGCTTACCAATGCTTACACTCTGGACACTGCTACCCATGATCATATCCTTGTACCTAGGAAAGTACCTTGATACCTAGGTAGGTTCCTACCTAGGTACCTAAGCAGGGAGAAGCATCAACATACCTTTCTGTATTATCCTGATCCAATTTGACCTCTGACCTCCAGTAGCAAACTGGCTCCCTGTAAGTATCTTGAATGGTTGAATTGAGTCCATGCCTGGATATCTAACTAGGTACCTTCCTCGGCAATATCAATATGAATCAAGGCAGTCAAGCAATCAATTCACGAAAACGCGACATTAATTCATCATCACGATTAGGTACAGGTACCGTAAACAACCAATTTTCGAACGAACGACTGAACAAGCCACCAAGAGTTGCCTAATTTCCAATTCCTCATTTACAACTAGATTCCTAGGCGACGGCCACATTGGTCGGCGGGTCGGCGTTCGTCGGCGGTTTTGGCGACCACGGTATGCCATTGGTTTAGCATTGTGGCTGTCAGAAAAGCGCCGTCCTGTGCCCACGGGAGGTTCTAGTATAAATATGGTAGGTCAGAGGGACGGAATATTTGATAGCATCAGCGGTACGCTCCTAGTATACTTTTGATCTGGACAAAGATCATTGCTGCTAAATGAAAATATCTGATACATCGACTAATTCTATCATTTATGGTTAAAATGTTTACGAACATATCAAACCAAATTCTGGTTTTAGTCGCCACTGGGGCATGGTGAGTCTGCACCTGGTCGCCGACGCTATCGCCAGGACGGTGCTATTTTTGAGCCCTGCCCTAGAGCCCACAGGTTCCAAAAGAAGATCGCGGCATCGAAAATAAATAAATTCTGATTTTGATGGCCCAAAAAGTATAATCTCGAAATCCGGGTTTCGAAACTATAAATTCAGCATTGGGTATTCACCTTCTTCACCAGTACCAACTACGGACCCGGTGTGACCGTTCCATCATTACAGATATGGCCCATTACCTCAGATCACACATCACCTCTCCACCGCTTCCCCTTCCCTGATCAGGTGTCACCTCTCAATTTCTGCCGACCCTTGAGTCAGGTAGCATCTTTCTGCCACTGTCTTTCCAAGGTTAGATTGCACATCTCCACCTATACCCTCGGATCGGGTGTCACTTATCCGCCACTGTTCTGGACAAGTGTCAGCTCTCCACCACTGCCCATTTCTCCGGATAAGGTGACACCACGTCCATCACTGCTCCCCCCTCCCTGGTCAGGCGTCACCTCAGTAGTGCTACACAGTACTACAGACTCCTGACGACCCTGATCGAGCCAGTCCGCCGCACCAGTTCCCAGGGGGCGCCTTTCGGCCGTTGCCGTATGCGAGCCTAATACGACCATCGCGTTTGTCAGCGCGACTATAGGCGAGGACGGCACGGCACACGCTCCTGCCAGCCACGCGACCACCACACCTTCTGGGGCGTACATTACGGCCACGCCCACTGGTCCTACTGGTTCGCCACTGCACCACGTCGGCCGTCACGTCCACTGGTCCGCCACTGCACCACGTCGGCCGCCACGTCCACTGGTCCGCCACTGCACCACGTCGGCCGCCACGTCCACTGGTCCTACTGGTCCGCCACTGCACCACGTCGGCCGCCATGTCCACTGGTCCGCCTCTGCACCACGTCGGCCGCCACGTCCACTGGTCCGCTTCTGACCACGTCCGCCGCCAGTCACTGGTGTTGCATCGGGCGTCCACTGGTCCGCCACTGCACCACGTCGGCCGCCATGTCCACTGGTCCGCCTCTGCACCACGTCGGCCGCCACGTCCACTGGTCCGCCACTGCACCACGTCGGCCGCCACGTCCACTGGTCCGCCACTGCACCACGTCGGCCGCCACGTCCACTGGTCCGCCTCTGCACCACGTCGGCCGCCACGTCCACTGCTCCGCTTCTGCACCACGTCGGCCGCCACGTCCACTGGTCCTACTGGTCCGCCACTGCACCACGTCGGCCGCCACGTCCACTGGTCCGCCACTGCACCACGTCGGCCGCCACGTCCACTGGTCCGCCACTGCACCACGTCGGCCGCCACGTCCACTGGTCCGCCACTGCACCACGTCGGCCGCCACGTCCACTGGTCCGCCACTGCACCACGTCGGCCGCCACGTCCACTGGTTCCACTGGTCCGCCATTGCACCATGTCATCCGCCACATTCAGCCTCAGCCGATACTTCCCCAGATCCAGTTCGAGCTTCCCTGTCGCGTGCGATAAAGCGGTTGGAGAACAGTGAAGTGTGTGTGTGTGTGTGTGTGTGTGTGTGTGTGTGTGTGCGTGTGTGTGTGTGTGTGTGTGTGTGTGTGTGTGTGTGTGTGTGTGTGTGTGTGTGTGTGTGTGTGTGTGTGTGTGTGCATGTGTGTGGCTGTGTTTGGTCAGATTGTCACCGTGTACTTGAATTACTGCTGGGACGTGACATGCAAGATGAAGGATGAGCTGATAGGATGCGTTTGTAGAAAGGATATTGGGTGTCAAGGCAGAGGTGCAGAGACGTCTGAAGGATTGGTATGCCGTAGAATTAGAGCGGCGTAGAAGTAATGCCAGGAGTAAAGTCGTAGGTGTAGCGCTGTGTAACGGCAATGCCCGTAGAAGCATGTCCCGAAGAAGCAATGCCAGGAGTAAAGTTTGTAGCTGTAGTGCTGTGTAGCAGCAATGTCCTGTTGAAGCAATGCCAGGAGAAAGGTGTTTAGCTGTAATGTTGTGTAGCAGCAATATCCCGTAAAAGCAACCTCAGGAACAAAGTCTGCAGCCGTAATGCTGTGTAACAGCAATGTCCCGTAAAAGCAATGTCAGGAGTAAAGTCTCTAGCTGTAATGCTGTGTAGCAGCAACGTCCCGCATAAGCAATGCCAGGAGTGAAGTCTGCAGCAGCAATGTCGTGCCGCCGTAACGCCGCGCAGAAGTAATGCCCAGAAGCAGCCAAATTTGCGGGTGTAGCCTCGTGTACAGGAACGACGCGAATAAGTACTGCTGAGATAAGTGTAGCAGGTAGCAATATTATCGCGTAGCGAAAATATCGCCTAGAGATGACGTTCAACTAGTTGAGAGTGCAGCAACAATAACTGACAGCAGGAGAGGAGCAGTATTTTCTTTAGCAGCTAATGCAACGACAGTTTTGACGTGGAAGCGGGAAGGTTTGCTCTTACAATGCTGTTTAAACAACATGATCAGAACCAGGGTTCGAATTGGCCCGGCTAGGCCCTATGGGCTTAGAGTAGGGCCTATGTTTTACACAAATAAACGGACCTGGCCCGGGCGGGGCCCGATTTGCCATTTTGTTTGTTCTGCGTGACTGGGCCTGGCTGGGTACGTGCTATATCCAGAGCCAATTTAACCGATTCGGATAGGGCTCGAGCATCATCGGTCAGGGCATGGGTAGGGCCGGTCTGATAAAATTGGGTCAGTTTCGAGCTGTGATCAGAACAGCCTGAAGATAGCAACGCCACCGGAACAGATTGGGAGGGCGATTTGACGGAAATATTACCGCAATATTTTTACTGGCACGCGGATGTATTCTTGTTTTGTAAATATGTGCAGGGGTGATAAATCCAGTCTCCATTGCATCTTGTTTTCTAGTAATCTAGATAAGTAGCAACGACAAGTACGATCTTCGCTCAAAATATGTGTGTGGGGGCACTGGCGAATCAAGCCCATGGGCTAGATTAAGTTGCCGAAAGTTGCCCAACTTTACCCCTCAGTGGTGTCCTAGGACTTGCTTCAGGGGAGAGGGAGAACGATGTTTGAGGGTGTCCAACCTTTATATATCCCTATTGTGTAATAGTCATCGGATTTCCTCCAATTTTTACGATGATGCTCATTCGTAAAGTAAAATAATTAAAGACAACATACTTTTGTCTATTTGTACATATTTGTAAAGGGGGCCCAAGCTACCTCTGTTATCTCTTGATAAGTCAGTTCGAACTGCTCAACTGACACCTGTACATCTAACGTTAACATTCTAAGTTTTCCCGTTTCACTCATTGCAGTTAGTCACGTCCAGTCGTTACCACATCACCGTTCTTGCAAGTGTACACCCGCTTTGCACATTCGTCACATTCACCACACTTTGTGCGTTTTGGCAGTCTCTGCGGTTTCTGCTAGGCTTTTTACATTTTGATAATTGTTGCCATATTATGGTCTCAAGATAATCATATGGCCATCTCATGGTCCAATTGTGCCATACCTGGCGCCATTGAACGCTTCGTAGCGTGGTTCGGTGGGAAAATTCGATACATTCAAGTCAAAATTATATCTCTTATTCCCACATATCCTGGAAAGTAAATCAGAATACCACTCTGAACATTGCTGTATGCACGTCATCTTTTTGTATCAAGTCGCTCACAGATTGGCTACGGAACCGAGACACGCGCTGGATCGGCGTTCATTTTATGACCAGTTGCGTTTTTTTTCTCGTTAATTGTTTACTCGAGTAGCAGTGCACTCTTCAAAGTCCCCAGCGCATTTTTGAAATCCGCTACGTTTCTTTGCTGCTTTGTTTTTTGTGGACTCACGGTGTTTTTGGAGGGACTGACGCGTTTTGGAAGATTAATGTGTTTATTTGCTGCCCCGGTGTTTTATGACCATGTCATTTTTTGCGGGCAACGGCCTGTTTTGTTAGGTACTCATGCTGTATTTGCCGCCATGGCGTGCTTTGAGGGGGAAGCACGATTTGAGGGTCTCCGGTGTGTTTTTGAGGGCTCACAGTGTGTTTATTTATGACCCCGACGCATATTGCAAAGCACTGCTGTTTTTCCGAGATCTGGTGCGTTTTGGAGGGTTCCGATGGGTTTTCTGATTCCCGGTATCTTTTACGGAACCACTGGATCTATTTAGCGCCCCTGGCGGATATTTTGGAGGTCCCAGTTGATGTTTGGGAGCAAAGTACGATTTTAGGGGCTCCGGTGTGATTTGTTGAGGTTCGGGAAATATTTGTCTGGCCCAGACTCGTCTTTCTGGGTCCCGAAGCGAATTGTCGGGGTTCCGACGTGAGTTTTCTGGGTACTCGAAACGATTTTGGTTTCGGGACATCTAAATTATGCCGAGCCCGGGTGTTTTCTTCGGTTCCGGCACGATTTTTGGGACTCAAGAGCAATTATTTGGGGCCCAAATTCATTTTTGAGGGGTTCCTGCGATTTTCCGGGATCAGACTTGATTTAAATCAGGTCTTGGTTAGATTTTGAGGTGTGAATGTTCGGGCCCCCTGCGAATTTTGTTTTCGAACCTTAGCATCATGCAACGACAAAACATATATTCCGACATTTTGTTGCAAGTAATTGCCTGATGGCCATGGTTGGCTGTGTCATGAATACATACCAACAACACAAATGTCACTGCTCTGCAACGCTTCCAAAGCAGCAGAAGCATTCTGTCTTGTCTCCTCTAAGCTGTTTTCAACAACTATAAAAAATATAACAACACTAATTTCAAGAACACCCCCGATGTCATATCGGCCTCCTGCATTAGGGGCGAGGCACGGTTATGAGATTGGCGGAGTGTTCCACATAGATATATGTAATCAGTTTTTGGGGAAAACGCTCAATATTCAGCTTCTTGCATTCTGATGAACTCTTTTTCCATCTTTGTCAAAGTATATTTTAGCATATTAGGTAGCGGAACTGCATCCGCGTGCAGTGATTCGCAAATGTATTCACTTTTTAGGAGCAAATTCGCCGATCCTGACCAAATTCTTCATGTTTGTGCATCTGTTGTCGCAGTTGTCCTACTTAGAGATTAAACGAACTATGCACTGGTATTTGCCATCAAGTTGATATCATGAGGTTATTTTACAGTCCCGATTGGAGGAAGAGGGCAAAGATAGTACCCCTCAGGCCGTTTTGGGAGGGGACATGACTATTGTAACCCACCCTTGATTCACTAGTGTGTGCTGGGTGAGCAGTGCGTCTTCCAATTATTTCTGGGTACACATGCTCCGCAGGCATACAGGCTTCCGCACGTCCACACACACACACACACACACAAACACCGAAGAAATACCCACGATCTTGACCGAGCATTAACCAGAGCAATCTGACCAGAGCAATTGACCAGAACAGTCAGGAAAGAGAGGACAAGAGAGGGGAAGAGAGAAAAAGAGAGCGGAAGAGAGGACAAGAGAGACAAGAGAGAGACAAGAGAGAGAGATACAAGAGAGATACAAAAGGAGAGAGAGAGGAGAGAGAGAGAGAGAGAGAGAGAGAGAGAGAGAGAGAGAGAGAGAGAGAGAGAGATTATATATATATATATATATATATATATATATATATATATATATATATATATATATATATATATATATATATATATATATATATATATTATATATATATATATATATATATATATATATATATATATATAGAGAGAGAGAGAGAGAGAGAGAGAGAGAGAGAGAGAGAGAGAGAGAGAGAGAGAGAGAGAGAGAGAGAGAGAGAGAGAGAGAGAGAGAGAGAGAGAGAGGGAGGGAGAGAGATAAATATAGAGGAGAGAGCACAACTACACCGGAATAGCGTGAGTCCAAAGTAATGTGACCGGAATAGTCCTGTGTGTCAGGCACAAATGAGTCGCCTAATCCACAGCCGCCCAGCGCTCACGAAATGCCTCGTTTACTGATATGCGGAGGATGCGGGGGATGCGGAGGATGCGGAGGATGCGGAGGATGTAGAGGATGCGGAATATGGAGGATGCACCACTAATGTGGCCGACGCGTGGCGCGAATCCGCTCCACCGATAGCTGGTGATGGCTGCTCCAAATATCGGAGAATTGCATCTTTTGCGCGTCGTGTCTTCTCTGTCCAATTGAAAAAGTCATCCTGCCTGAGTCTCGTTCACCTTCTTCGAACTAATGAACATTGATAGCAGCACCACATGTTGAGAGCGTTTACTCATGTAATGAATGGAGCGCCGGGGAAACATTGCCTGCTATTAAAGCTGATAGCAAAATCAGGTTGGTTCGATGGTTCGAAAATCAGGGAGCGGTAGATGGGAGATGCAAAATGGCGCAGGAACTTAACACGCGCACTGGAGGGGGGGCGAAATCCGCCCACCCCTCCGGTTTTTCGCAAATAACTGCAGATTTAACCGGTCAATATACGCGATCTTCGGTGTACCTGCTTAGACATGAACGGCGCGTCGTTTAAAGCAAGAAAAATGGAAATCGCCCGAAAAAAATTTCAAGTTAGGGGCCGCTAAAGTCAAAAAATGTTATAGCGCCAGACCACAAAAATCGGCGCAGATGCGCTCCCAGTATACTGACAAAAGGGAAGTGTTCTAGGCAACACTAGGGACTTGTTTGATGCATATTGATATGCTGTATAGTTTCAAGGTCATGTTAGGTCACTAAGGTCAAGTCAGGTCAAGTTCATGACAGGTTAATGGAACCAAACTTGATCAACTGGAATGTTGCCATAAATGCACTACTGGTTGTCATTTGTACTGTTTATCATTGCGTTTCCATACTTTATTCATGTACTTCACTCCCTTCTTCACGAAGCCGATTGCTCCGAGCTGCCCGACGGAGCAGTCGGGCGGGCGGCCGGTTCCGGTAACTGGAACAGGTAACTGACCTGATAAAGTGGTGCTATGTAGGTGACCTGAGGTCAAATGTTGGGTCTATCATCTGCATTGCATCATTAGTAATGTCCAAAACATCATTGATGCCCATTTTTGAGCATTTAAACACAATCACAGCGATCCATAACGATGACAAGCCAAGCCACGCAAAACCGGAAAAGTTTGCAAATCTGACCTCATTTGACCTTGAAGATTTTGACCTAAGGTCACGAAAATTGCACACAATAGAGTTCACTACCGTGCCCATCCACCCTGCGAATTTCGTTCCTCCAGCTTTACTAGGAGCCGAGATCTTAGGGGGGCGGAATCGCCCCCTCCAGTGCGCGTAATTCTCAGAGGCCCTCCAGGGCGCGTGTTAACAGGTGATCTTCCAGCAGCTGCACATTAACATACTTTGTGGGGCGTTCCGTGACATCCACAACACGAATAGTGCGATTCCAAGTGGACATTGTGTGATATCACAACGGATGCCTTCCTGCTGCGGTCGAGAGCGTAGCCTGAGTGAGTTTCATCCCGTGTACGCCTGTGGTGCGAAGTTCATCTGGCCGACAAGTGCCGGTCGGGCCGCTATGCTTTTGAAACCGAAACATTTTGTTCAAGGGCTTCGGGCTCTGATTTATTCGGTCAGTTAGATGTCCTCTTTAACTTTATTCGTTGCCAATTTGTATCCCAATGCTGCTCATGCTGTTTAGATTTGTTTACATAAATGGGTTCGGCGTGGCATTTCCATTCGTGAGCAACTCCTTTGCAGCGATTCACGTTGTAGTACAGTGGTTGATGTACTAATTTTCCACACTCAGAGCCAGATCTGCTCTTATTTTTTTGAGTTTGTTCACCTTCAATGAAAATATTTAAACGCAACTACTCGCAATCTTCGTTCAGCAACAGGTGTTGGCGACATTCCCTTGGGCGACAGTCGACATTGCCTTGGGCGGTCAGGCTACCATTCACCTCGCACCGTTGCCGACACTTGTCATCCGTTTTGGGTAGGAAATGGCAAAGTGCTAGGTTTGCATCACAGGATCTCGAGTTTATTCCCAGGTAAGAAATATGGCTGTGTCCGGCACCACGAGATAAAACTGCAACATCACGAGATACAAAACATTGCAGCACCATGAGATGCAGCTTGTGCAACACAGCGATATGCAGTTGTGTGTGGCAGCTCCAGAAACCGTACGTGCAAAACCACGGGATATGCTGCGTGACACCACGAAATGCAGTTTTAGGTACATCCATGGATGCATCATATTGCAATACTACGAATTATTTTCAGCCGCAACTGCGAGGTACAGTTGTGTGTGGCACCACGAAATAAAATGAAGTACGAAATCACGAGCTAAAGTCGTGTATGGCACCGCGAGCTTCACCTGCATGTGGCACCGCTAGCTTCACCTGCATGTGGCACCGCGAGCTTCACCTGCATGTGGCACCGCGAGCTTCACCTGCATGTGGCACCGCGAGTTTCACCTGCATGTGGCACCGCGAGCCTCATCTGCATGTGACACCGCGAGCTTCACCTGCATGTGGCACCGCAAGTTTCACCTGCATGTGGCACCGCAAGCTTCACCTGCATGTGGCTTCACCTGCATGTGGCACCGCGAGTTTCACCTGCATGTGGCACCGCGAGCCTGATGTGGCACCGCGAGTTTCACCTGCATGTGGCACCGCGAGCCTCATCTGCATGTGACACCGCGAGCTTCACCTGCATGTGGCACCGCAAGTTTCACCTGCATGTGGCACCGCAAGCTTCACCTGCATGTCGCACCGTGAGCCTCACCTGCATGTGGCTTCACCTGCATGTGACACCGTGAGCCTCACCGGCATGTGGCACCTCGAACCTCACATGCATGTGGCACCACGAGCTTCACATGCAAGTGCCACCGCGAGCTTCACCTGCATGTGGCACCCCGGGATACCGCCGTGTGAGGCGCCACAGGATAAACGCCGACGGATATCGATTCCGCCGGCCGGGCCGCCCCAGAATACTCTCAGGCGTTGCCTTTAATTGGTGGCATGAGCGTCGGCCGCCTTTCGTCGTAATTGGTGTGACGTGGACAAGCCGCGTCGGTCGCGACGCGGCCGACAATGACAGCGCACGTTGCGTGACCGTTGTCCGACGCCGAAATAGGCGGCGGCTGGGGCGCGCGCCGTTCCAACTTGGCTCGCCTGCAGCCGTCCGCTTGACAGCTGTGGCGCTCTGCGTGCGGCGCGGGCACTGTAGACTGGTAGATCTTTGTGTTCCGGCGCTTCTCACTGATGGCGTTATTGACGGCAGTGTTGTAAGGCTTCCTCCGCTCGCTCTAACGCCGGTCCTGCACCCACCCGTTACGCCTTTGCATGTGCACATTGGCAGGTCTGGATGCAGGTGACTTCAGTCGTTAATGGAGGGTTCAGCCTAACACAACTTCGTACACACACACACACACACACACACACACACACACACACACACACACACACACACACACACACAAATATATATATATATATATATATATATATATATATATATATATATATATATATTCTCTCGTGGACAAAGGTTATTAAACCCAATCGCATGGCGTGCTTTTGAGATAATTCTCCGGAGTCGTTCGACGCATCGCACTTTCTCCTTTCGTTCGCTTGGTAGATGAAATGTAACATCACCAAATGGAATTTATGACTTACATACCTATTTCTTTGACGTTTCGAAAAGCCTAGAAGCTAAGCTTCTGGAGAAGCTACTTGTGTCCTGCACAACTGATGCTCAATTCCGCGGTTCAGATGGGAAACTATGCCGTCAGAAGGATGGCATAGCAATGGGTCACCTTTCGCTAACCTTTACATGTGTCCCATTGAAAGCAACGTATTGGATACTATGATGGATCCACTACATACATATTGTAGATCTGTCGACGACATATATCTGGACATCGCAGACCCAGAAACCTAGAAAGACTTATAGCGCATTTTGAGCAACAGTCAGTGCTACGATTCACATATTCAAATAGCAAGCTTCCATTCATAGATGTACTAGTGCATCAGCATACAACTACACCACTGTTTTGTTCACGGCAAGGATACAAATTCAGGTTTTTTTTAATGCACGGAGCGCTTTCCCAAACAGGTATAAACAAAGATTATTGCGTGCCTTTGCCAGACGGGTATTCAAACACTGTTCTTCTTGGGACATATTTCGCGTCGATATATACAGATTGAAACAGATACCAGTGAATAATGAATATGCGAACAAGGACATTGACCAAGCAACGCACCAGTACATGGATAATACTACCAGCGAGCACACAACGCATTGTGTGCTCGAAAACATAATCAAACTACACTCAGAAACAGTTTTGAGACATTTTTCCTTATCTGAGACCGGAGGTGCTTCTCGGAGACCATGGAAAGTCCAACAGTTATCTGCGGATAACCACAAGTTTCAGAGGACCGTGTACGGTTTCGACTTCTGCACAGTCTCTGAGACTATTGCCACGAGACCAATCACGCTTCTCAAAACGTCCTAAAATACTCAAGTGAGAATGACATATAATCCATCGAGCCAAATATTTTCTCGCGAGAACACTGGGACAAGAACGAAACATGGACTCGCAATGTGTGTCTCGTATGAAAATGCATAATGGCATCATAAAAATCGTAAGGTACTCTTCCAATAATTATTATTGTCCCCACCTCCCGCATTCCTTCTCGCCTCGCCACGCAATATCGTCGGGAAAAAAACGTTCACGAAACAAAACAGACTGTATTTCTGCTTTGTCTGCTACTTACGTCTCCTGGCGTCAGGCCCGACGAAATGGCTGCCCAACACAGGTACATTAGGTGCATAGATACATGCCCGACACGAGTAAATCAAAAACCAAATCAAACCACCTCTCTCGTCGGACAAGCATGCATTATGCCTGTACTTCCTCGGCGGAGAATTACACAATATCGAGAGAGAAAAAAGACCGCTCACGAAGGAACAAACAACATTATTTCATGTCTGCTGGCCAGCGGGCCGGTGGATCCACGGCGCTGGCATAGCCCCATCCAGGTAAAGGAAGGGGAGGAGAGGATTCCGCCCCTGTGGTTCTTCTCCGGCCGCCTCCTAACGCTTTGCAAGAGGGACGTGACATTCAGAGATTTCTCCTATCTTTCTTTTCATACTTCGCACTGAAATTTTAACTTTATAACTATATCAGAGACTGTTTCAGTACCGAACATTTAGACGCACTTCCTACATACTTTTTGGCAAAAACTCAGGAATAGCACCCGCGCCTCAGTATTTTTGTTTTTTGCTCTTCAGACAACCGTAAATTGGAATTCAACTGCTCATACTACTTTCCTTACGGAAATATTCATTTTGAATCTAATCATGCCAGGGGCGGATCCAGGGGAGGAAAGAGTGAGCAACAAGCGACTAGCTTACCAAAGCGGTGTCATTCACGAGATCCTCGGACAGCTGGTTTTATTGTATTAATTTATGATGCACTTGGCATATCCTGCGATGTTTGAAAGCCAATAAACCAATTTGTATATGATAACATGGGCACATCCAGGGACGATGAATGGGTAGGATATTCCAGAAAGCTTTGTGAGTTTGAATATGCAAACTGGGCCGCCACAAGAACATATCGATTGGGGTTTTACACTCAAAGCCAGATGCGTAATCATGGAATGTTCCCTCAATGGCGTATCTAGGAGATTTCCCAATGGCCAATAGATGCAGTAGTTTTCGCATAAAGACCTGTCACGATCTCGCTAGTATGACTTCATGGCAACGCACCTGGACAAAACCGCACGGTAGGCATTGCTATTATGTAAGACTAACAAAATAGTAGATATTTGTGGCACCGACTGCGAAGAAGGACCAACAACAAATAGCAAATGATTCTTATACTCCTAGCTACTCCATTGAATATTTTATCTGTGCATATATGAACATCAAATGGTACTTTAGACCATGAAGGATGCAAATACCCAACTACGCACAACTTGACCCTTGCAAAATCAAATACAGCCTCAAATAACATGTGCCCACTTCCACCCATTTTTAGTCTGCTGACATTCCCATTGGGAAAATTGTGTAACATGATATCCTTAAAAATGTAGATTGGATCAGGAGAATTCGCTTCAGTTATTCCGGTTTGAAATCGGCTCAATGCATTCCGAGATGTCAGGGTGACAGGATTCGCCCCTTACAGATTTAGATACAAAAGAGCCCTACTGTAATAGTGCTATCTCCAAGCATAAAGCGAGACATGTACAGCCCGTTATGGTGACTTGCCAATCACTGTTGGCCCAATCCTCATAAGTGGTCGAGTACTGCACACCGCTCGCCCCCTCATGGAGGTCACCTTTATATTTAGGTAGCGCAAGGTACCCAATTTGCACTACCAGAAAAATGAATGCTATGAAGAATGGTTAGCCTTTTGATGCCGAAACCACGATTTTTTTTGAAACTTTTTTTTCTATCATATATCATGAGACGAACAATATCATATCATGATCCGAAGGATTCCAGAAAAAACCAAACTTCACCCCAAATGATCCGCCCAATATTCAACCTAGCCTATACCCAAAACATTATTTGTCCTCGGATGTACACCACTTTACTTGTAAATTGAAAAGGGAAAATACTGCCAAAATATGAAAGTAATTGTAAATGCTGAATACTTGACAGCCATAGCAATACATGCAAATATAACAGCTGTGGGCCCGATTCGTCGAAAAGCAACTATAACATATCCTTCGGGATGCATCTTGCTTCGATTTCTATTGGGGACACACGTGTGCATGCATAATTGCAAGTCGATCGGATAAAATTTGGATGCCGCGACAACTGTTTTTAGTTACCGTTACCGTAGCTTACAGCGTTTATACAATCAGTTCCAGGTCTCAATTCTCAAGTATAAGAGAGCTAGATGAATGTCCTTAGTATGTTCTAAGCATCCATGTTCTTTTCCTTTATACGCGTGCCTATAAATGTCGAACGACATAAGGTTGGTAACAAGCGACGTCGTCACGGGCGCGAGATCAGACACCGCTCTTCTCAGAGCACGATCGGCGCCCGCAGTCAGCAAACAAGAAGAGATCCAGGAAGGTCCAAGGTTTGAGCAGAAGACAAACCTGTAGCAGCAGACGAAGCCAAGACACGAAGAGATCCAGGGACCCTAGAGGAGCACTCCTGCAAATCTAGAAGGAAAACCTCCCTCACCAAATCCCCAACTACTCTCTGTCTCCCAACTAACCTTTACCCCCCGGAGGAAACCTAACGGTGTCGAGCCCACTGGCTTGGGCCATTGCGGCCGGGGCAGGGACCAGAGAGCGAAAGCTCGGTCCAGGGTGAACGAATCCGGGTAATTCTTCAGTCAGGAGGGACACTTGCGGGGGGTGAGACCAAACCCTTACACACCATGGCGGCCGCCGCCAGCACCACACAAGGCACCTACCTAGTAGGTACGTACACAGAGACAGGACACAACATCACACAGGAGTCTCCTTTCACTCTCGAGAGGACACTCAGACACATTCTTAACTCAACACACTTCAAGGTCCACATGCACACCACACACATCATAGTCCAAACACAGAGCAGCGCGGACACAAACTCTACTAAACACAACCACCTTTAACAACCAGCGCTGCTCATTCACGTTACACCGCGCCTTGAACACCAGCCGCGGCTACATTTGCGCCCAAGAGCTGGATAGCTTACTACTTGACAGCATCGCCGCACTATTCGACGCCTCAGCCCTCCTGCGCGCCACAGTTACAATCAGCCAGATTAAACGGGAGGCACGTTCGACTCACAAACTTCTAGTACTGACCTTCAACTCACCACACATACCATCACACGTCCACATACACAACAAGGCCTACGAGGTCCGCCTCTGCGTGCCTCTGCCACTACGGTGCCGTTTCTGTTTGCGTTATGGACATGGCGAACGCGCATGCACGTCACCAACTCCCAGATGCACCACCAGTGCGCCGGTCACCACGCGGCATCCGACTGCAACACTTCCGAAACGAAGTGTACAGGCTGTGATGGGCCGCACCCCGCCACCGACCCCGACTGCCCCAATTGGACATACGAGAGGGAGGTGTGCCGGTATGCCGCAACTCATCGGGTGCCACACGCAACAGCACGACAGCACCTACGCCACACCACCACTGACACTCACACAGCCACAACTGCACCTCTCCACAACGCACCTACCGCCGGGCGAAGCTACGCAGCGACGCTCTCCACACCTAAACCCACACCCCCTCCAACACCAGCTCCCACCCGCCCAACCATCCCGCCAGCAGCCGGCTCCCGGAGCCCGACAACCCGCAACCCGCAGATGGACAACCCGCAAGTCCACGGCCACCACCTCCTGCCAAACCGAACCTCCCACCACCTCCTGCACACCCACCCAAACCCACTCCAAAACCTCGTCTGAGGCCATTACTCAGACTGAACCTACCACTTCTTCAAAGCCCGTCGAACCCACAACTCCAGACCAACGAATTCCACCCGAACCCACCGCGCCTCCCAAGCACAAATCACGCCGCCACTATACCAAGTCACTTCCCAGAACCCGTGTGACCAGGTCCAGGCTACCACCCCTGCCTGGATCACCTCCCATCCCTCTCTCCGTTCACCCGTTCAACCTTTCTCCCTAACTCGACACCGACACGACTCCAGTATAGGAACACCAACAGTCACTAAGCGCGTTCGGCAATGGGCCTTTTTTTCTGCAGTGGAACACCGGAGGCCTTCCAGGCAAGTTCATAAAATTCAAATCTGAATGCTTGCAACAAAAACCATTACTAGCTGCGCTCCAAGAAACTCACTTTCGAGATTCTGACTCCACTTGGAACAAAATCCCAGATCACACTTGGCATGTCGACAACGTAAACGGCCCAAATAGGAAATGGGGTGCAGCCATACTCATTTCAAACAGCATACCTCACCGTCGAGAAACGTTAAGTACTCCCCTGAATTGCGTAGCAGTCGGCCTCAAAATTGCCCATTGCCAAACCACAGTCATTTCACTATACATCTCGCCGTCAGCTGAAACCCCTACACCACAGGGGCTGAGCGACTTGCTGCTTCAGGCCCCTCCACCAGTTCTCATTATGGGAGACTTCAATACTAAACACCCCTACACCACAGGGGCTGAGCGACTTGCTGCTTCAGGCCCCTCCACCAGTTCTCATTATGGGAGACTTCAATACTAAACACCCCTCCTGGGGAAGCGACCAGACTGACGCTAGATGGCGCGAAGTTCACCAGTTTAATTCGGACCACAACCTAGTACTTCTTAACACCGGGACCGCCACCCGCTACAACCCGCCCTTAGGAGGATCGGACAGTTGCATTGACTTAACGTGCTGCTTCCAACGACTTAGCTCACTATTTGACTGGTCGGTTTCAGACGTTCCCGGGCAGAGCGACCACTACCCAATGACAATTAGGTTCAGCACGGACGCTATCAACCACACTAAGCTATTTTGACAATCTTGGAACTTGAAAAGAGCGGACTGGGCTAAATTCGAGGAACAGGTGGACCTCAACCTAACAACTTCAGAGGCCAGTAAGATCGAGACAATCCTAATGGCCATCAGCTCAGCAGCACGAGACTCAGTCCCAAAAAGTAACAAACCTAGGAAAAAGGCCAAACGCCATGGTGGACCCCGGACTGTCAAAGGGCAATCGCCGCACGGCGCCGTGCCCACAAACAATTCAAAAGATGCGTGTGCGAAGCACACCTATCAGCATACAGACAATCTAAAAAACACTGCCGGTACACAATTCGAACAGCACGACAAAACTGTTGGCAGTTTTTTGCCTCTCAATTCAATAGGTTCACCCCTACCGGCAGAATCTGGGACCTGATGAAGCGTTTCAACCTGAAACGCCCACCACCAGGCCTCTTCCCCCAGCTGACGGTGAAAGGACAGCTCATCACGGACCCACAACAAGTCGTAGACCACTTTAAACTACACTACGCCAGCGTATCTGGCAACAGCTACTACGACACCACCATAGTAAGCGCTCTAGACTCCCTTGCCTCCAAAGCAAATTTTAGCTCTAGCAATAGAGAAATCTACAACCAGTCGTTTACTATGCACGAATTACACCTTGCCCTCAGCAAGTGTGGAAACACGTCGGTTGGACCGGACGACATCCATTACCAGTTTCTTAAACGACTTAGCAAAAATTATCTAACGTACCTACTAGCGGCCATAAATGAACTGTACGAAAGCGACAAGTTTCCCGCAACCTGGCGAGAGAGCGTAGTCATTCCATTTCCAAAGCTGCACAAAGATCACTCCACCCCAAAAGGTTATAGACCCATCTCACTTACTAGCTGTGCTAGCAAGTTAGTCGATCGCATGGTCAACACACGATGGAGGCAATTTCTGGAACACAACGACCTGCTCGACGAATTTCAGTGCGGCTTCCAGCGTCAAAAATCAACTACAGACAAACTCATTAGATCAGTGCATGACATAAAAAGTGGTCTACGCATCAAACGCACAACAGTAGCTGCCTATTTGGACATCACTGCCGCATTCGACCGAGTACACAAATCCGCACTGACACACAAACTCCACAAGATAGGCCTACGCGGACACATGGCACACTTCATTCTCTGCCTTAGACTGCCTTAGAGGCAGGACCCTTAAGGTCCGATGCGGCAGTGTCACATCAAACACTACAACACAGGAGCAGGGCCTGGCTCAGGGGAGCGTGCTCTCAACGAGCTTCTTCATCATCATGAGCAACGACATACTTGCTGACCACACTGACACTTCAATTCAATACTCACTTTTCGCGGTAGACATAGCCATTTGGACAACATCATAATGCTTCCTTAAAGCTGAAAAAAAAACATTCAAGCAGGACTAGACCACATTGCAAAGTGGTGCAAAACTTGGGGCTTCACCCTGTCCGCAGAAAAATCGGCCACCGTCACATATAGTGGTCGCCGCCCAACACCCAAAACTCTTATGGGTAAAATGCTTCAAGTTCTTAGGAGTACATTTAGACGAAAAACTCAGTTTCAACACCTACATCACCACCATCTCGAAGCGATGTGCGAAGCGCATCAACATACTACGTGCACTTGCAGGCACAGACTGGGACGGAGACAGGAAAGCACTACTGCGACTGTACGCATCAATCATACGACCCATCCTAGAATGCAACAGCATCATTTTTGCCACCATTTCAGAAAGCCAGAGCCGAAATTTAAAAATCATCCAAAACAGCTCCATCAGAGCAGCCACAGGTGCCCTCAGCACCACACCGAAAGGCAGTCTTCTAGTGGACTCAAACACGCCCCCACTCCACGTCCGGAGGACACAACAGATGTGCCGCTACCACATCAAAATCAAATCCATTAAAATTTCATCCAGCACAGCGCTGCTTTACGCCTGACAGATACCACAAGAGCCGATTTGCGCGCAAACTTCCACCATATAGCATTCAAATTTGCACGGCTCTCTCAGATCCTTCGCAATGCCATCCAGTGAACTCGACCGCCCACTAGGCCATTCTGGACTTTCAGTCAACCAAAGGTCGAGTACTTGCTCTCGGAGAAGAAATCCACTATCACATCGGCGGAAATTATTGACCTCTTCCACAAGTTCGCCGATGACAACAAACACAAATCACTGGTATTCACGGATGGGTCGAAACACGAGGCAAAGGTAGGCATCGGCATCACTGAACCAGGTCTCAGGCTTTCCAAGCGTCTACCGAATAACTTTTCCATCTACTCCGCTGAAGCAATGGCCATTCAGGCCGCTATCACCATTCTCATGAGACGTAAAGCTAGAAACGTAGTAATTTGCTCAGACTCCAAATCTGTCCTCCAGTCAATTAGCAACACCCACGACTGTCCACATTACTTCATTGATAGAATCCAACAACTCGTGGACCATAACGTAAACATGAACTTTTCCTTCCTATGGATTCTGGGGCCACGCCAACATCCCAGGTAACGAAGAAGCAGACCGACTCGCAAAGCAAGCCTTAGCATTGAACACTTACCCTAGCGTGGAATATTCGGTAGACGATTGCAAAGCACTCCTACAACGACACATTCGCCAACATCAACAGAACACATGGACACAACACAACTCAACACAACACAAATCCAATCACACCCACGCAATCAAACCAACAATAGGTACATGGAACACATCAAATAATCTCACCGACAAAAAGAGGTCATCCTCACTAGGACTTTTTAGGTATGCACTTTGAAAATTAAGGGATGTCACTTTTCAGGCAGTTCTTGCCCATGGTGCCATGGTCTTTTCGGCATCCATCTAACACGGATGATATTTTGATTTTGATTTTGATATCTTCAAAATTATTTCGCTTACATTTCATTCAGCTGGTCTAATGCTCCCCATAATAATCGACTTCAGCATGTTGGACCAGTTTATTTCGTCCTTTGATTATCCCAGGCCTAAGACTATCCTTAAGCCTGAGACTTTGTCTGACTGGCGTTATAAATGTATTCTGACGGCCTGTTCTGATAGCATAATATCACTAGCCTCTCAGCTTCCCGGACCCAGAAATGTTATATCCTTGCGTTAGTCAACAGGGAAATGTGAGATGATTTCCCCTATTGTTGGAACATTATCTAATCAGCTGCTGAGCTGCTCTTTCTGGAACATGCTACCTGAGAATCCACAGTCACCCGTATACCATTACATCAATAGCGTGTATCACATATGACGTGTGCGAAGTGGATCTGCATCACCAATTGAATCTATGGCAGAAATGTTGCTTTAATGTTGAGTCCGGGGCAGTAAAGTCGAAATGTCGATTTATGTCAGATTAGGAAGTAGTGGGATTAGCAGGATGTTGGGATGTCAGTGTAACAAAGTTGGTTTTTGGGGCGTCTTAATTCCATAAATTCAGCCCCCTCCCCACAGTTCAACTCGCGCGACAAGTTTCCGGCACTTACCTGGCGCCTGCCTGTCTGGTGCCTACGTAAGCAAGCCGCCGCTGTCACCCCAGTACCCTGAGCGGCCGCCGCCGTCGTCAGGTGGTAGGAATGCCAGTGATGTGGTGTGAATGTGGTTGTCTGGGATGATGTGATCGTCAGATGTTGGGCTGCAGCGCCCCGAACCTGTCGGCTGTTTGCATGCAGCGCGAGAGTTTCCAAGTTGGCATTGTAGCAGCTCACGTGTCCGGCGCCAGGCCGAGCGAGGCTGCCGAAGTGAACTCTCAGCACCAGTTCCCACGGATGGGGACCGATACGCTGAGATCAGAGTCCGTCTCTGATATCTGAGAGAGATGTCGCGCCCACCTGCAGTACAGTGCACGGGGTTCAGAAAGAGCCATTGTGCTCTCAAGACGCCAGTTCAGAGCGAGCCTTTGTTCTCTGGCCGGGGGATGTGTAACCCCACTGGTACGACGCAGTAGTGACGTGTTGCGGGTTGATCACGTGGTATGGGCGTTGTCTGCGAGTATCTAGCGACGGCACCGCGAGGCAGGAGGGCTCTTGTCGACGAACGGTCGTGACGAGCGGACGTCACCGCGGGCGGCCTGGCAGCTGGCCAGCCGCCGCTTCACCACTGGAGGTATGTGAGGCTGATAGCAAATCGCTATGCGTGACTGAGATGTAACCGCTTGAATACTCGTAAGGCGTAGTGCGAATGAAGACTGGTCAGAATGTACGTTGGAGATCGTATGTGAATCTGTTGCCACTGCTACCGCTTGGAATGGCCGAACTTTTGACGGGAGATGAGAGCCAGAGATATTGTATGAAGATGTGGGATGGCAGTGTGAATCGTATGTGGGAAGCAATTGCGCCTGACCCTGTGAAAATGAAGCTATATTATTCACGCCTATATCACGCTGCGCCGTTAATGACTGATCTTTATGGCCGCTGACTGTTTGACTAATAGCCCAATATAGAAGTGCTGGCTTTGGAGGTGCGTGTCAAGATGTGCAGATCAGAGCTCTGAGATGGAAGCTCAGAGCCATTGGATGAATACTCCCGGGATCTTAATATCGTCCAACGCTGAGGTCAAACCCTAGTACTATCAACGTGCCAGAGAAGTTGCTCCTTCAGGGATGGACCTGAACACTTTTTTACAATGATGCCGTGACTGGGAATAATTGAAACTGGTAAACCAGGTCAATTTCTACAATTGATGCGTTCGTGACTGAGATAGAAGCTCTGCCTAACAAATTGCCAATAATTCAGGATAAAATCTAATCACGGTGCCTGAGTTGAGTCGTCAGAGGAAGCCATCGCCAGAAAGGAGCAACTGCTGTCACCAGCCGACTGCTGTACCAGAGGAAGCCAGAGGCTTCAATGAAAATTCACTGCTGCAGCCTGCTCTTTACATCTGAAGCCTGCTCGAAAGTAAACCGTAAGTCCGGGCACTCCCCAAATCCTGCAAAAACACCTGTTTTAATTTTGGCCACTACTAGCCAGTGTTGTATAATTTTATAATATCGCTTCGCCTACTGTTCGTTGTATGCGATACTTGTAAATTATTGTGTGGGCTCTGACACGAAATTGAAACGAATACTTAGTGAAGCCTAATATTTGTGAGCGGAATAATTTTGGAAAATGGTTACTTGATTAAATAAGTTGAAATGCCAGCCAACAGTATTATTTAAATACGGCTCGAGATACGAGCTTATGGTTTGAGGAAAATATCAAACCATTCTTGAGGAGTTATAAGTAATTTTGTGAGTTCCTCAATTAATTAAAATGGAAAAATAGGTTAACTTAGAGTAATGAAACATTGTTGAAATGAAGCTTACATTCAACTGTAGTATTATACGGAACTCCAATGTACTTTAAAAATAGATGGTACCTACTTATAAAAATAATGTAATGATAGGAATAGATGAGAATTAAATTGGACAGTCATATACAAATAATTTTCGGACTTGACCAATTCGCTTTCAAGGGAATTTAATATTACATAATTGATTTAACTTTCGGAGATTATTTATTTGAAGTATTTTTATTTGAGGAAATAGAGATTATTGCCAGTAAGGGCATAATTATTTTATTTGGTTAACACTTGTGGCCAGATGAAATACAATTATTGGGAACATGTATGTGTGTGCGTATATATGTTGGATACGGTGCAAGACGATTTTAATTTACTTGAGCGCCAAGAGGTTGGTGGACTAGTATGCCACAGCCTAGATGGATTCGGTGCAAGAATGGTTGATTAACCTGAGCATCAAGAAGTTACTTGGTTTGTAGGCCACTTAGCTTGGGTTAAGCCGTTTGCTTGAGCTCCTGAGAGAGCTCTGACTGTTTGAGCTGATTGCTACTCAGTACTGTCGAGACTCGAGTCCAATGACAGAGCAACAATTCATGCTGATCCCCGGTGTCCTGTGAGACACGCGAATGTGTGTAGAGAATGTATGTTAGAAGTCGTTCCCATTGCTCAAATCTTTGCATTTTCGCTGAACCTTGACTGCCCAGGTCACATAGTGAACTTTTGTTTGAAGTGTACTATTGTCTAGCTGACAGTGCCAACCTACAGTGACGCCACCTATACAGGAACAACGGAGCGCAGATAACGCCATCCATGAGAATTACGGACGAAGGTAGCGCCACCTGACAGAAAATTGGTAGGTCATATGTGGTGCCACCTATCGGAACTTAGGAATAACTTGACGCAAGTGACGACACCTATATCGAACAGAGACGCAGCGTGTGTAGTGCCACCTATGTTGGTATGGATTGATCTGACGTTCTACTCTTTGCTGAAACTTGTGACAGTGTTGTATTCATTTTGGCTAGTGGTTAAAATGATCACTTAACCTGGAAATCCGCGCCTGCGAACCGAGTCTTGTCCTCGAGACCTACAGCAAGTTAACCATTCCTGCTTTCCACCCGGTGAAGAGAAAGCTGACTTCATCTGATCAACAGGAGATAGTGCTTGACTAACTTCAGTCAGAGCAGTTCATATCGTCACCACTCACTAATCTGCCACAGAGAGATGACTTCGATCGAGACGGTGCTGTTACAGCACTGCCGGCGACTTCGACCAGTTGGACTGACCACACCACTGACCATCCGGGTCACGGCATTGTGGGGTAGTTCTCGTTGGCTCGTAATGTAGTCTAGGCACCTCGCGTCGCGGTAACTCCGTTCAAAGTATGGCGGTACGTTTGCGTGATATTTGACTGTTGATACCAAGGGCCGAAAAGTGACATGTGCCGACAGGATTTTAACAGTTTCTGTCGGCACTACAACGACGGTTTTACAACAGCGGAACGATCCGCGCGCGTCCGCTGTCCAGTCGGTTCTCCCTGCAGAGCCGGCGGCACCCGCCGCAGAGGCGACGGTCCCCTCCGGGCGTTGTGATTGGCGGCCGCATTTAAAACGCGGCTCCAGAGCCGACCGCGTGTGACGTCACAACGTTACGACGGCAGAGGCTACCACCTGCGGGCCGACTCACTCGACGTATTCCGGTTGGCTGAAGGCCACATAACACAAGTAAAAGATGAACAATGTTACATCAGGAGCAGGATGTCGGCAGCCGCCGAGTCAGCATATGTGTCGGTCAATTAAAGCTTCGTCACCTGTATGCCGCTGCACTATCGGCCAGACTATCCGACTGTTGTGTCGACAGCATCGTCAGAAGCATCACCTGCTAGCGGATTTCAGTGGCACATTTCACATATAATTGGAGAGTCATAATCTCCAGCTGCAGGCGACCCTTCTGCATAGACGGTACCTTACCTGCGCATATGCACCGCAGAGGTTACTTCAAAGGCTTAACGATGTCGCCGGCCACTCATCATGGCATACGGCCCATTAACACGCGCCCTGGAGGGCCTCTGAGAATTACGCGCACTGGAGGGGGGGGCGGATTCCGCCCCCCTCCTAAGATCTCGGCTTCTATTAAAGCTGGAGGCACGAAATTCGCAGAGTGGATGGGTACGGTAGTGAACTCTATTGTGTGCAAATGTCATGACCTTAGGTCAATATCTTCAAGGTCAAATGAGGTCACATTTCTGAAAATGTTCTTGTTTTGCGTGGCTTGGCTTGCCATTGTTATGGATCGCTGTGATTGTGTTTAAATGCTCCAAAATGGGTATCAATAATGTTTTGGACATTACAAATGATGCAATACGAATGCTAGACCCGACATTTGACCTCAGGTCACCTATATAGCAGCACTTTATCAGGTCAGTTACCTGTTCCAGTTACCGGAACCGGGCCGCCCGCCCGACTGCTCCGTCGGGCAGCTCGGCGCAATCGGCTTCGCGAAGAAAGGAGTGAAGTACATGAATCAAGTATGGAAACGCAATGACAAACAGTACAAATGACAAACAGTAGTACATTTATGACAACATTCCAGTTGACCAAGTTTGGTTCCATTAACCTGTCATGAACTTGACCTGACTTGACCTCGGTGACCTAACATACCTTGAAACTATATAGCATATCAATATACATCAAACAAGTCGCTTGTGTTGCCAAGCACTCTTCCCTTTCGCGGATATACGGGAAGTGCATCAGAGCCGATTTTTGTGGTCTGGCGCTACGAATTTTGGTTTAATTTAACGGCCCCTAACTCGAAAAAGTTTCGGCCGATTTCCATTTTCTTGCTTTAAACGACGCGCCGGTCATTTGTAAGCAGGTACGCAGAACATGGCGTATATTGACCGGTCAAATCTGGAGTTATATACGAAAAACCGGAGGGGTGGGCAGATTTCGCCCCCCCCCCTCCAGTGCGAGTGCTAAAGCACAGCATGTATATCAATCCCTCGATCCAATCAAATCCGGATCCGTGAAGGTCAACCCATGTCTAATCAAAATCCGCTGCAATCCAGAACATTAAACAAAATCCAATCAGCTTAGAAGTCCTAAAACGATCCGAATCCAAAAGCTAGATAACAAATTTTACTCAATCCGAGGTACGCATGAATAATTAAATCGATAACGTCTTCTATGGGCCACCCTCGAGCTAAGCGCGGGTCAGTTTCACGTGAGCTGTGCACATCTTACTGTTGCGTGCCGGCGAGCAGTGCGTCTGGCTCGCCAGCGCTCCCTGCTCAGCTGTTGATAACGTCGACAGCAGCCTACCCGCCCCCACCCCCGTCGACAGCAGCCTGCCCGCCCCCACCCCCGTCGACAGCAGCCTGCCCGGCCCCATCGGCAGCAGCCTGACCGGCGGCGGTGCAGTGCGCTGCGGTGTGATGCCGCCTCGCGCGTCGCCTGCTGTGATGACATTTCAGGCGCTTGTTCGCCAACGCTGCGGGGGCACCTCGTTTTCCGGATGGCCCCAGTGACGAGCCGGCGGGGCTCGGAGACCATGTGGCTGCGCCCCGGAGCATAACTCGAATTTACATTTCCCAATCAGTTTCAATCCATATCCGAAAGAGCCCATCCAATTCGATTCATATCCGCATCAGATTGACATCCGTTGTGCAATCTTGGGCGCCAAACGATCCTGTAGTCGGCGCGCCCTTAAACCCAAATAATCAAATCAAGCAATCCGCTTCTAATAAATGCAATATAGCTAAAAACTGCTTGTTTGCAACAATCAATGGTAACCAGAGTATCAATAACATGCGATATTCTACGCAATAAGATAACATCAAAAGAAATTGACATCTTATGCAATGCGTGTGTCAAAAACTTCATAAACAGCCTCACCATTTGCAGAAACACCAAATGTCACTCCACATCACCGACACCTTCCTCTAATCATACAAGGAACAAGCTTACTAGCAAATAATACAATTATTATCATCAGCTTAGGAATGCAAGATGAAAAGCACTCGCACCGTTCCAATTGGGACACATCTTGCTGATTTTATAAATAAAATAGGCGCATACCTAGCATGTATCTGGATAGGAATGCACCTACCTGAGCTTCAGACCTCGAAACACTCATTTCCATTTGTCACGGAAGAACCGGAACCATTGTCTAAAAACATAGTTAGCGTTCGTCAACCTAGGGTTAATGGCTCAGTTAGGTTTAGTGTTATTCAACTGCATAGGTCATGCAAAGCCCACCTAGACATTCAGCTACCCAGGGAGTGGAATGCATACTCAATGAAGGTCACGTAGCATAGGGGCATTCACAACTTAGCACCAATGTATGACAATGCGCTTAATTTAAAACGGAACCCATCCATGACACTCTTTATGATACTCATCACCCCTAATCCGTCTGCCTGCGAAATTGACATTGCATTTCAGCTTCAGGCCTCAGTTATCGATAACATCAAATTTCCGAAACGTGCTTTTTCGTGATTGGCCCTTTTTGAAGATCTGTCTGCCTTCCAGCCTTTCATATATTTTGTCCTCAGCAATAGGCGTCCCTTGGCGCCCTGAATGAATTTTGGCGCAGCAAAGGAGTGTCCTCCTGCCGATAGGAACCTCTAAATCCGTCACGGTCGCATGCCGGGAGGAGACTGAGAGACTGTCTGTAAATCATATGTTCATTGACTGTGCAGATGAACAAAATCGCTCGGAGACAGTGGAGGATGAACACAATTTTCTCGAAGATAGCTAGGGGTGACACAATCTGGAGTTTGGCACATAAAGATGAAAAATCCCAAGCAATATTTGGCAATCTGACATCAATTGCTCACAATCTTCCACCGTGTATACAAGAGATGAAATGTCGAGTCCCATATGAATACTTATAATTCCCATTAACTGTTATCTTACATCATGTTGCACGCAAAACAACGAAAATGTATTCATTGCTGACAGGTACAGTACTTCTACACGTGGATGGTAGTAACCGAACCAACTAGGAGGCATAAGACCCTTTGTTTAAGATCTTCTTAAGCACATTTCTCAGCTGGATACATGTTGTGGAAGAAACATGAAAAACACGCTGATATGAATGGTATCCTGGTCCAAATGAATGTCGGTGATGCACTTCTAAATACCGTCCTTCAGGAACAATTTTTGTCTTCTAGACAATGTAATATTAGGCACAACTGATGTAACATTTTACACTATTGCCTATCCGTTTTAGCCGCGGCAGTGGCCGCCTCACAGCCCGCCATTGGCCGTCTCACAAGTGCGACAGTAGTTACCTCACAGCCGTCACAGTGGCCATCTCACAGGTGCGGCAGCGGTTTCCTCACAGCCATGACAACGACCGCCTCACAGTCCTGACAACGGCCGCCTCACAGCTATGACAGAGGTCGCCTCACAATCGCAGCGTGGCCGCCTCACAGCCGTGACAGCGGCCGCCTCACAACCACAACAGAGGCCACCTCACAGCCACAGCAGAGGCCACCTCACAGACGTGACAGTGGCCGCCTCACAGCTCCAGCAGAGGCCACCTCACAGCCACAGCAGAGGCCGCCTCACAGCAGTGACAGCGGCCGCCACACAGTCGGAGCAATGGCCGCCTCACAGCCGTGACAGCGGCCGCTTCACAGGTACGGCAGTGGCCGCCTCAAGTAGTCCTCACAAGCATCACAAGTAGTCACTACTACTTCGCCATATCTATAATGACGTAAACTATGCTAAGCTCTAAAGATCCCTCGACGACTTGTGGTGAGAGATCACAGTTCCTTCCATCGCCTCCCCCGCCCCCCAATGCTTGTGAGGATAAAATCGTTCAAGCGAGGGTTTCTTTGCAGCACTCTTTATGTGATAGTCTGTGTGCACCACGTCACGGGCCCACGGCAGGGGCATTCCGCCGAACAATCAACTGATGTGAGACGTTTTGGTGGTCAGCACGTGGTTTGTGCGAAGCATAGCTATATCTGTGCTTGCGATGCTTTCAACCACGCCCTCGGCGAAATAAGCCGCAGATGCAGCACCAGTGCCACGACTTGCACTGCGAGCGCGGCAGTTTCTTCAGGACGTGGTAAGCGGCGCGGACGGACCCTGGCGGCACGGTGCTGGGAGTCAACCCGCTAATGTGCAGGCGAAACGCAGCCGCCAGTGCAGTGCCGACGAAGCTCTAGGTCGGCGACTCCTGGATGGCGCGCAGGTCACTGACTATGCGGATGTCGTCAGTCTTGTAGGATCCCTTCTTGTTATTGCTGTACTTTGGAGCAGCCGGGCGAATCTATGCTCATAGTCGATTCTTGCAGTGCGGAGTCAGTATCAACGTGAAGGTCGATATCCCCTTAGCTTGATAAAAGAGAAAAGGGTTCACACAAAACGCAATGCATGCCGGGACTTTAGTAATAGGCGACGGTGGGGTAACTGAGATCAACGCTAATAATGCGAATTTGAAGTGAAATATTTGGTTGGCCATAAGAGATCGAGATATTGCGCCAACGACCCAAATCTTGCACCCTGTTATTGTTCCACTCAGTTGAAAATGAAAGAATATGCAATCGATAGTGATCAGAAAAGGGGACTGCACATATACCACCAGACTAGTGACTGCCAGGGTTGGAAAAAATAGGATGTTCCTGTGTTTGGGGCATCCAGAACATCATGCTTTTGGGGAAATCTTCCTCATTTTTTTCACTTGGAGGCTCAATGGTGCTGTTTGACAATGAACTGCTCTATTATGTACTCAAGATTCACTGGAAAGTGTACGCCAATATTCCGATGTCATTGACTGGAATACAAATATCCTCTCCATATTCAATTACCCATACATTTTCCTCTCTACATCCAGGATTACAAAACACAAATCCAACCGTGGTGACTGCTGACATGTACTCTGTCCAACCATGGTTGGAAAAATGTTCCTGTACTGGAGGTTTGTCATCCAGAACATTATCCTCCATGACAAATCATGGTCTTTTTAACCAAAAGATTAGAGATGTTTGCAAATGACTGCAAACTTCCTCCTGCTTTATAAACATGCCCAAGCTGACTGGACAAATACAAAAAGGAGTTCATGGTTCAGAAAGTCAAAATTGCAATTTTGAAATGGAATGCCAAACATTGTGCTCTCGAAATGCAGCAGCAAAAACAAGTTGAGCCATGTTCAACATTCCTTGCTTTGAAACTGAAGAATTCAACCTGAATTTTGGCATACAGCACCAAAATACTGCATATGTTTGGTGCCTCCAAACTTTACTCGTTTTCAGTTTTTGCCATATGTTGAACCAAGTTAAAAAATACATATTATTCTGGACAAGGGCGTCGCCACCAGGGGGGCAGGGGGGCAGCTGCCCCCCCCCCCCCTGAAATTTGACGAGGCCCCTATCCGGAAATGCACAGGAAAAAAGTGAGCAAGGAGGCCGACGAGACATGAGAGGAGGCCTCCAATACGTGAGAGGAGGCCCCTAATTCGAAAAAGGAGTCACCTAGGAAAAGATAGCAGGTCCCAGAAATCAAGAGAGTGCCAACAATTGGCACAGAGGCCCCCAGGAATGCAAAGGAGGCCCCCAGGATTGTGAAGGAGGCCACCAGGATTGGAAAGGAAGCCTCCAGGATTACAAAGGAGGCCTCCAGGATTACAAAGGAGGCCCCCAGGATTGCAAAGGAGGCCCCCGTGATTACGAAGGAGGCCCCCATGATTGCAAAGGAGGCCCCCAGGATTGCAAAGGAGGCCCCCAGGATTGCAAAGGAGGCCCCCAGGATTGCGAAGGAGGCCCCAGGATTGGAAAGGAGGCCTCCATGATTGCAAAGGAGGCCACCAGGATTGCAAAGGTCTCCAGGATCGCAAAGGAGTCCCTCAGGATTGCAAAGGAGGCCCCATGATTGCAAAGGAGGCCCCATGATTGCAAAGTAGACCCCAGGATTGCGAAGGATGCCTCCAGGCTAGCGAAGGATGCCTCCAGGCTAGCGAAGGAGGCCCCCAGGATTGAAAAGGAGGCCCCAGGATTGCAAAGGAGGCCCCCAGGATTGCAAAGGAGGCCCCCAGGATTGCGAAGGAGGACCCCAGGATTACAAAGGAAACCCCCATGATTGCAAATGCCCACAGGATTACAAAGGAGGCCCCCAGGATTGCCAAGGAGGCCCCCAGGATTGCAAAGGACTCCAGGATTGCAAAGGGGCCCCCATGATTGCAAAGGAGGCCCCAGGATTCCAAAGGAGACCCCAGGATTGCGAAGGATGCCTCCAGGCTAGCGAAGTAGGCCCCCCAGGATTGCAAAGGAGGCCCCAGGATTGTAAAGGAGGCCCCCAGGATTGCAAAGGAGGCCCTCAGGATTGCAAAGGAGGACCTAGGATTGCAAAGGAGGCCCACAGGATTGCAAAGGAGGCCTCCAGGATTGCAAAGGAGGCCCCCAGGATTGCAAAGGAGGCCCCTGTGATTACAAAGGAGGCCCCCATGATTGCAATTGAGGCCCCCCAGGATTGCAAAGGATGCCCCCAGGATTGCAAAGGAGGCCGCCAGGATTGGAAAGGAGGCCTCCAGGATTGCAAAGGAGGCCTCCAGGATTACAAAGGAGGCCCCAGGATTGGAAAGGAGGCCTCTAGGATTGCAAAGGAGGCCTCCAGGATTACAAAGGAGGCCATCAGGATTGCAAAGGAGGCCCCCAGGATTGCAAAGCTCTCCAGGATCGCAAATGAGGCCCTCAGGATTGCAAAGGAGGCCCCATGATTGCAAAGGAGGCCCCATGATTGCAAAGTAGACCCCAGGATTGCGAAGCATGCCTCCAGGCTAGCGAAGGATGCCTCCAGGCTAGCGAAGGAGGCTCCCCAGGATTGAAAAGGAGGCCCCATGATTGCAAAGGAGGCCCCAGGATTGCGATGGAGGCCCCCAGGATTGCAAAGGAGGCCCCAGGATTGCAAAGGAGGCCCCAGGATTGCAAAGGAGGCCCACAGGATTGCAAAGGAGGCCCCCATGATTGCGAAGGAGGCCCCCAGGATTGCAAAGGCCGACAGGATTACAAAGGAGGCCCCCAGGATTGCAAAGGAGGCCCCCAGGATTGTAAAGGAGGCCCCCAGGATTGCAAAGGAGGCCCTCAGGATTGCAAAGGAGGCCCCAGGATTGCAAAGGAGGCCCACAGGATTGCAAAGGAGGCCTCCAGGATTGCAAAGGAGGCCCCCAGAATTGCAAAGGAGGCCCCTGTGATTACAAAGGAGGCCCCCATGGTTGCAATGGAGGCCCCAGGATTGCAAAGCATGCCCCCAGGATTGCAAAGGAGGCCCCCAGGATTGCAAAGGAGGCCCCCAGGATTGCAAGGGAGGCCCCAATGATTGCAAAAGACTCCAGGATTGCAAAGGAGTCCCTCATGATTGCAAAGGAAGTCCTCATGATTGCAAAGGAGGCCCCCAGGATTGCAAAGGAGGCCCCAAGGATTGCAAAGGACTCCAGTATTGCAAAGGAGGCCCTCATGATAGCAAAGGAGGCCGCCAGGATTGCAAAGGAGGCCACCAGGATTGCAAAGGAGGTTCCCGTGATTACAAAGGAGGCCCCCATGATTGCAAAGGAGGCCCCCAGAATTGCAAAGGCCCACAGGATTACAAAGGAGGCCCCCAGGATTGCAAAGGAGGCCCACATGATTGTCAGGGAGGCCTCCAGGATTGCAAAGGAGGCCCACAGGATTACAAAGGAGGCACCAGGATTCCAAAGGAGGCCCTCAGGATTGCAAAGGAGGACCCAGGATTGCAAAGGAGACCCCAGGATCGCAAAGGAGGCCTCCAGGATTGCAAACGAGACCCACATGATTGGCAAGGAGGCCTCCAGGATTGCAAAGGAGGCCCACAGGATTATCAAGGAGGCCCCCGGGATTGCAAATTAGGCCTACAGGATTGTCAAGGAGGCTATCAAATCAAATATATCACATCAAGACCTTTAAAAAGAATATAACTCGATGTCCAAAAGTTCACACCGAGACTCGATCGAATGGACCCCAGCACCGGAAAATTAAGAACAGTTCCGGCAAAAATTACCCGGAGGGCTTTTATACTCCGAAAGGTGCCATCGGCTCAACAAAAAACTCCTTCGGTGGCCGCAGTGGCATATCAAAGAGGCAAATGCCCCCTCCCTCCTAAGAGGGATATGCTCCCAAGAATCAAGCCGAGGCCCCCAAAAGTCGCGCTGGGGCCACAAAAATTCGGGTCGGTCCACCAGAATTCGCGTAGGGGCTCCAAGTAAATGCGGCGGGCCCCAGAAAACTCTCTCCGAGGCCGGAAAATCTGCAACAGGAACCGCCAAGATCGCGTTGGGGCCACAGCTAAGTACAACGCGCCCCGCAAACTCGAACCCGTCCCACCAAATATCGCGCTCGGACCCATAATTCCCATCGGTAGTACCACAAATTTGGTCTGGGAATCAAAAATTCACGTCGGGGCTGCCAACAATTGGCGTCTAGGGCTCCACATAAGCACCGTGTGACCCCCAAAGTCGCATCGGTATCCGAAAAATAAAGCCGGAGCCCACCAAAATAAGGAGGGATTCAAAAAAAAGTCCGGGTCAGGAAAATGGTTCTGGAGCACCGAACATATCATCAGATGCCTTGAGAAGTCGCGTAGGGCATCGAAAAACATACCGGAGCTCGAAGAAAATCGAGATGAGATGGAAAAAACATGGTGTCAGGGACTCGAGAAATCCGGCCGAGATTCGGAATTTTAAAAAACATTCAGAAGAGGTCCACAAAAATCGCGTGACCCCAGATAACTGGCGTTGGGTCGCCGGAACCACGCGCCTGGGCGCGATAAGTTGCGCTAAGACCCATAAATATCGCACCGAAGACCGAAAATCGTACTGGGCCCCACAAATGTACGTCAGAAGCCCCAAATAAACACAGAGGGACCCTAAGAGCACAACGGGGACCGAAAATGTAACTGGCCCTCCAAAGCGCAGTCTCGCAAAAAGCGACATGGCCCTAAAACATGCATTGCGGCCATAAGTAAATATAGCGGGAACTCTAAAAAACACACAAAAAAACACCGGAGCTCTCAAGGCACACAGGGGCCATGCGAGGGCACAAGGGCCTGAAAAGAGGCTGGGGTCGCAATAACCAACATGGTCCCAGAACGAACAAAAATACCGGGCACTAAATAAATACATTGAGATCATTGAAAGCGCCCCGACAACTAAGAAAAATCATCGGTGCACAAAGAAGCAACAACACCCTAAAACGAGCAGGGGTTTCGAAAATGCATTGGGCCTCGAACACAAATGGATTGGAGTCCTAAGACACATCCGTAGACGAAGAAATACGAAACGGGTCCAAAGAAGTACACTCAGGCAGGGCCTCGGTTCGGTAGTCAACCTGGAAGCATGTTTAATCAAAGATATGAGGTGCATCAAAGCTCAGCGGGTATCCGCATTTCTTCATCATAAAATATGAGAAGGAGGGAACTAATGATCGAATTTAAGTAATCGAATTTTCGCAGCGAACGCCCATACAAAGCATTTCATCACGTCAGATAAGGCGCAAGTTTATCATGTGGCAGCAATTAGCAAAGCGTAGGAGGCCCAGCAGAATCCGTAGCATCGCATGAAGTGTGGCGAATGCGCCGAATGCGCAAGATGGGTGTGAACATGCACTAACGTTGGCGTCGTGGCGACCGGGCACTATGAACTAGAATGTCTGAAATTGGTAAATTTTACATTTTAAAGTTATCTGTGTAGGTGTAATTTCAGCAGTGCAAGGTAACTTATCAAGGGATACCAAAATAATACATTCGAACAGGATGGGCGAGCCAGGGTTGAAATCCGACGAATCAGAAACGATAGTGGTAGATTAGGCCCCTCGACAGGATAATTTAGTTGGTCACTAATTATTTTATATAAAAAGGTCCCCTTTGACAAAATAGTGGTCGAAATCGGACGACTTTTTATTGCGTAGGTGGACTCCTCCAAATACGTTTGCCCCCCTCCCCTTGACGCAAATATAGGTACGTCACTGGCACTGGCGGATCCGGGGGGCATTCCGGCCATGGCCCCCCTAAGCGCTTCAAAGAGGGGCCATAGTGTCTTTTGCCCCCCCAAACCAATAAAAGTAAACTAAATTGAAATGCAGTAACCTTTGCTGAGGTTAAAAAATAGCTTTTCGGGTGAAATAATCTCCAATTTTAAAGGTATTTTGTTATGATTGTTTGGAAGTCCAATATGGTAGCATAGTAGATTCTGACGCATCGAGGGTTATATGCTGTTGAAGTTCTGCTTACAGCAAGAGATGACGAAATCAGCAGTTTCATTATTCCTTCGTCAGATAGGTTCATGAAGTTTGTTTAGCCAGTAACGGGCAAGCGGACCCAGTGAGCCAGATTTCGAAAGCGGAATTTGAACAGGATGTTTTGTGCGAGTGACCAGTTGAGCCCAGTTGAGCAGCATGTTTCGTATGTTGGTGTTGGGGTTGCTAAGATGAAGAGACAGGCTACATTCACTAGCGGATCCAGGGAGGGGCCATTCCGGCCATGGCTCCCCCGAAGCGCTTAAAAGGGTCTTTTGCCCCCCCCCCGAAACCAACAGAAGTAAACTGAATGAAAATGCAGTAACCTTTGCCGAGGTTAAAAAATATCGTCTGGATGAAAGTATCTCCAATTTTAAAGGTATTTTTATACTTGTTTGGAAGCCAATATGGTAGCATAGTACATTCTGACACGCATCGAGGGTTCTATGCTGCTCAAGTTCTGCTTACAGCAAGAGTTGACAAAATCGGATCTGCCAGTGTGTACACGTGCACGAACGTTGACGTGGTACAAGACGTTGAACGTGAACATGAACGTTTTGGTAAACAAGATCACAAATCCCGTAACTTAAAAGCGGTGGAGGTAGGCTGGGGCCCCTACACAGGAAATTATGTTGTCATTAATTATTATTGTAAAAAATTGGTCCATTTGACAAATAGTGGTAGAAATCCGATGCTTTTAACCAAAAATAGTGGGAGAATGGGCACCCTCCAAATCCCTTCGACCCCCTCCTCTTATGCAATTCCTAAGTACGCCACTGGGGGGAGGGGGAGGGGGGCTGACGCCGAAAACCGAAAGTTGCCCCCCACCCAACCGGTGGGCTAGATCCGCCAGTGCGTTTGCTTATTTATACCCTGGTATGGCTCAGGTCTCAGCGGAAAAAACGATTCTTGCTATTGCGCTTTGCGTAAATGATACACCATGCCAAGAACAAACAAAACATCAATATGAAGCCATGTTCCCCATTCTGGAACCATACTAAGAGCCTAAAAAAGCAATAGGAGGCCCTAACACAGTGGAGGCCCCCTTTCGGGAACAGGAGGCCCCTTATCAATATTGCCACCCCTGGAAGAATTTCGTGGCGACGCCACTGATTCTGGACATATATAGCATAGCAAGAAATAATGGTGCATATCCAGGGATATTTGGCAAAAAGGATGCTTGAACCAATTTTTTGTCACACCCATGAGAAACATTAAAAAAAAATCCAAACAAATTTATTTTGAGCTTGCCTCTCCCAAAAAATTGCAAATTTTCATTTTTTCTCAAAGTCCTATTGTGGGCCGACGAGGCCTATCTTTTGTTTTGGGGATCTAAGAGATACATCGGTAACTTTAGGAGTTATTGTGCTTTAAGTTGTCAAAATGTTACCTTCCTATGCTAAGGCAATGGGAAACAGTGTACCATTAGAAAATTCGTACGATACTAAGTTAGCGGTCGATTTCAAGAAATGAAATACCAAAGGAACCGTAATAGACACGCCTTCAATTCACCAATGCCATATTATGCGCCAGCTCCTATAGGCAAGGGGCTATGGGTTTTAAAAAATTGGGTATTTTTTACGAATGTACGTTGACTTAAAAATTAAATTTTTTCGAAGAAAATCAAAATTTGTGTACCGCATCACGTAGCCAATCGACACCTCTGCGATATTGTATTAAGGTTGAAAGCATACATTGGGACACTTGTGTGTGAGCGGCTATCGTATTTCTCCATGTTAAGTCAATGGGAGATGCGATTTGAAATTATTGCTCAACCCTCCCAGGAAAACAATTTCAATTAAGCCTAGTTGCAGTTCGTAGGTTTTACTTTTCACGGGGAATCGATTGGTGAAATACAATTGAAGATCGGTGGATAATGTTTAAAGTTATGATCATTTTCACTTTTTTTTAACGTTTTCGAACCCTGCAGAAACACCAATAACTCCTTACACTTCGAGATATCGAAAAACCAATTGCTGTGTTCCATAGACACAGCAATCTGCAGATCATGCTATCTTCGTCAATGATCACTGATGTGATTGTTTCGTAAACAAATGAGCTATGAATGATCCCAAATCGCACATTTTGCACTTTTTGTCACTTAAAAATTATTTTTGAGAAACGTTATAGAGCTAGAAGGAAACCAAGGCCATTTTACGACTCAGCGCATCATGTTACGTCTAGGAAACTTAAGTTGTATCAGCAAAATGTTTCAAATAAAATCTTTGGAGATACAACTTAAATGCATATTTTAATACTTCAATACTTTTTAATACTTAATAAAATACTGCAACCTGTTTCTTGTAATAGTTCATATTTTGAGCTGCAACTTGCTAAATTTTGGATAGAGAAGGAAAATTTGTATATCCATGTGTTGCCAGTGAATAGGGAAATCGTTTAGAAGTAGGTAAACAATTGTCGAATGCCTTTGTTATATAAAAAAATTGACTAAATAAAACGGTCCACTACAATCACACGGTAAGTGAGCACCAAGAGTAGCATTCAATTCTAAACATATTACTAATATATAAATGTGTCGAAAAAAATGAGAAATTGTCCCAAAATTTATGATTTTTATAGAAGCATGCTTGCTTTTTTTAAATAATTTTTTTTTACAAAAAACTCTATAGAAGATACCTTATGGAAAGATGCACCCATGCAATGTGCATCCAACGATATGCCAGATTTGGGATTCAGTATTACACAAGAGTGTAGAATAACTCTTAATTAAACCAATGATTTTATCGCAATTCCTCGGAGAAAGGCTGGTGTATATAAGTGATACTGCACGAAATACTATAGATTTTATGGAAATTCCAGGATATCTGTTCGATGTGCAATTGACAGGCGCAACTTTTCCTCGTGACATCCTTTCAAGAAAAAGTGTTCAACATTTTTGAAAAACATAAATATATAAAAACAAACTTTAATTTGCCAACACTTCAATACCTTTTCGATACAAAGAGTACATTAGCATAATATGTAGAAATCAATTGTGCATCCAAATATCGTAACCAGAAATAGCTATCTTTGCAACCTTTTGCAATAATTGCATATAGGCTTAGATACGTTCTGTATATTAACCAGGAAACCAATTTCGGATATTTTGAGCATGGTACATAGCCCACGTCGAGATGTACCAGAAAATGTATCATGTATTATCATGCAATCAGTATTTAATGGCTTATATGACCTGCAGTGTGCAGATTGAACAAATTGGGCGCCGCCGGATTCAAACGTTCATAACTCTAAAAGTTACCATTCGATTAAATTTCTGAGGGCATATTCGTGTTCCACATGTTATTCTACGTTCGGAATTGTTAAGAAAAAATCAAAACAATTATATTACTAATTTGTGACCATGTTCTTTTATTTTCATTTTTTAACATATTCCTTCACACAACGGGTACCCCAATGAAGTCCCAACAAAATAATATACGTCATGTTACGCTAACTTTGTTAGTTCTCTCGCAAATAATTATGACCTAAAACCTGTTTCGTACATGCTATGGATAGGGAAAATGAAATATTTAGCTGTTTCAACGCGAATAACTCCCCCAGTTTTGAACCTACTGCGCAGGTGAAACGTGTTTTGGAATACTCATGAGAAGCGCCTAACTTCAAGATCAATTTTCGAATATTATACGATTTTTTTCGGAGTGCAATTATTTTTTCACCCCATCAAAAAAAACGTTTTCGATGTATCTTACATGTGAAAATTAAGTAACCATTTTCAAAAATTATTCACTTACAAATATTAGGCTTCACTAATTATACGTTTCAATTTCGTATCAGAGTCCACACAATAATTTACAAGTATGACATACAACGAACAGTAGGCATAAAGCGACATTATTTTATTATACAACACTGTTCTAGTAGTGCCAAAAATTCGAAGAGGTGTTTTGGCAGGATTTCGGGACTGCCCGGACTCACAATTTTCTTCTGAGCAGGCTTCAGATGTGAAGACGGCTGAAGCGGTGAATTTTCGTTCGGCGTCTCTCATTGGACTTGCTCTGCTACAGCAAGTCGTCTGGTGACAGTAGTTGCTCCTCTGTGCCGGTCTCTTCCTGCTTCTCAATTCAGGCACCATGATTAGATTCAATACAAGCTTGCTTACATAATCAACTGTAAGCACTTCCGGGCCGCGGCTGCAGTTGAAACGAGTTCTTACATGCCCCTACTTGGTATTTCGATTGATATCGGGGGGCAAACTTCTTTTGGCTACATGAATAGTACTATGGACCTCAACGTTGACGATTAACTCCCGGGTATTTGTTCAATGGCTCTGTGTTTAGATCTCAGAGCTCCGATCCAAACATCTTGACACCACAAATCCAGTACTTATATTGGCGTATTTCATTGGCAATTTAAATGACGATAGTTATTTAAGTTTCAATAGTACAGCGTGATAAACGAATTATTACAATAGCCTCGTTTAGCACAGACAGCTTCAACTGCTTCACATACGACGCTTCAGTAGGCCGCCACGCATACATACCAGCACTCGCGTCTTCATACAACGCCTCAGTCACGTATTTTCAGCCTCCCATCTCTCATTAACTAGTTCCAGCGTTCAAACATTCAAAGAGGCAGCAGTGGCAGCAGATATTTGAACTAACATACTGACCGGTCTTCATTCGCTCTACAACTTTCACCTCAAAGGACTACATTTCAACAGTCACACAGCGTCTCTCGATCAGAGTCCTCAGACATACCTCAAGTATCGATGTGGTGAGCCCTGGCGGCTGGCCGGCGGCGGCCGGCCGCCAGCTTCTGACGACCGCTCGGTTGCGAGTCCAAGTGACAAGTGAGTGAGTGCCCTGGCGACTGTTTACCAGGTGAACTCAGCGGCCACCGCCCATGACACGTCATGGTCAGGTGACGGTCTAAGGCTCCTATCCGGTGGGGCTTGCTCATCCCCTAAAGTGCACGTGGTCTCCGTGTCGCATCCGAGAACAAAGGCTTGCAACGAACCCGATGAACTCTACCGCACGCCGGCGGGTCGCGCCGGCCCTCAGACCTCAGAGATATTCTCAGAGCTCGCCAAGGCTGAGTCAGCGTGCCGACCTTCGGCGCCTGTTGGCTAACCTCAGCACATACAAGATAATAGTGATCCAGTAACATGTCACCAGACTGCTAAGCCATCTGCACGCAGGCAGCCGGCAGATCGGGGCGTTACAGCCCATCTGGCATCTGAGATACATTACAACCACAGTAATATTCATCCAGCAGTCAACCAATCATTCATCAACCTTACACTTCGACATTGGCCACGGAGCCTGACATCTGCTATCTGTACCCACGCACGGCACTCGAGACCATGGAGTATTCAGTGCTATTAGGTTTCATATTGCCAGAGCCTGCTGATTGCTCCGCCGTGCCAGTTTTTGCCAGACTGACTGCTGGTTTCACGTCGCTCTTTTCGCATTTAGTTTCCTAGTGGGGTGACACCCGTCGCCTCACCTTGTTTTTTCGTGGTCGTATTTCCGTTTCCTCTGTTCTGCGTGTTTATTTATATTTCGTTAGGTAGGTTTTTTTCCCCAGTGATGGGGAAAAAGAGGAAAATGGATACAGACCCCAGCTCGCCACCGGACTCCGAGGCAGAATACCCACCACTCGGTACACCTGACGACCATCGCGCGACCCCAGACTCTGCACATGATGTCCCACCTCTCGATACCACCGTCGATGACCCGCGCCGGACAATTCCTTTGGATGACGCCATGGAAGCCCTTTGTTCCAAACCGACCCCCGCTCATGCCAGGACTGCAGCCTCGCCTCGCAGTTCCGACCAGACCATCTCTCTCCACGCCGCAGACCCACGCCCTAACCAGACCACGCCATCCCAGCCTGAACCCATCGAACCCTACCTCGACAGTGCTGGCTCTTTCATAGTAGTCAAGCGTGTCGAGGAATCCGTTTCCTTCCGCCGTATTAACGTTTTCTGGCCGACCAAACAACTCATCTCCATCTGCTCCTTAGCCAATCCTGATATCTAAGCCCCTGCTAACGGAACCCCTGTCATCAAAACCCAAACCCGAGCCCAGACCAAAGCCCTCCTTCGTACCACCACATTTTGTGGTAAATCCGTCACCATATCACTCCACTCCAACCGCAACTCCACCAAGGGCACTGTTTTCGTGCTGGAGCTCCGCTTCATGTCCGAAGCGGATATTCAAACGGAGCTCAGGCCGGAGGGGGTGACCAACGTCCACCGAATCACCTCCTTTAAAGACGGCCAGAAATCAGATACAAGCCTCCTTGTCCTCACCTTCAACTCTACCACTCCTCGCCGGCTACATCCGATACCAAGTCCGAGTATTTATTCCCAATCCCCTCCGCTGTTTCAATTGCCAGCGCTTCGGGCATGGCAGTAAGACGTGTCGCCAAACAGCCCGCTTCCCCAAGTGCGGTGAACCACCCCATCCTGATTCCACCGCTCAAAGCCTGCCCACTGCCTCAGCTGCAACACATCCGACCACCACTTCCAACCTCTGTCCAGTCTGGCGACGGGAGAAAGAGGTTTGCGCCGTCAAGGCCACGACCGGAGTCTCCTACCCACAGGCCCGGCGGACCGTCGAGGCTACCTCCCCGACCACCAAAACGTACGCCCAGGCAGCCACCATTGCTCCATCCACACCTCGCGTCAAAACAAATTCCACGTCCACACAAACAAAACTTATACCAGGCCTGGCACCACTCACTAAACTAAAGCCAATCACCATGACGACACAAACAACTCCGGTTCCCAATACACCGACCACTCCAGCTCCTAACAAGCGGACCACTCCAGGAAAGAGTGACAGGCCCCGCAGTCATGCGGCTGCGGGAGCAACTTCCCGTTCACCATCAGCGGGACACCGATCGAGCCCTGCGCGTCCAGCGGCGACCAGCACTCACGTGACCCGACCAACTTCCAGCCGGCGGACATCCCCCGTGGCAGTGACCGGTCGCCGTGACCTTGCCAAGGTCACCGGCCGCCCGGCCGGCTCTGGCGGGTCCACCGCTGCCGTCCGCACCCAACCCACATGTCCGCCAGAATTACAATCTTGGCTCCGACATGCACCGAAAGGTGCCGACAAATATTAATTTTCACCAATGTCCATATTTCTACAATGGAACTGCCGTAGTTTCATTTCCAAATGGGCAGAAATGAAAGCCTTTTTTAGCATCTTAACTTCGATTCTCATTGCACTTCAATGAACCTGGTTTTTGCCTACCGATACATATAATGTCAATCTTTTCAATTATTCGCTATACCGCCACGATGAGGTCCGTAGATCACACCGCAGTGGCGGTACAGCCCTTTACATTAACAATTATTACACACATACACAAATTACACTTCATTCATCGTTACAAGCCGTAGCTTGTACATTACGTTTACATGGTCGAAATATAGATGTGTGCTCACTATACATTCCACCGTCTACAGACAACACAAACATTTTGACAAAATTAGAAAACCTCATCACAAATTTAAAAAACCCGTTAATTTTACTTGGCGATTTCAACGCTCATAGCCCAGGGTGGGATTTAAAAAAATGTACACACCCGGACACTCGCGGACGCATTATTGAACACATTTTAGACCGACACAATTTGCCGGACACTGGAGAGCCAACATTTTTTCATCTCGGACACAACACAGAAACTGCAATAGATTTGACAATTTGCTCTCCAACTCTGGCCAACGACTTCGATTGGACTATAGACACAGACATTCATGACAGCGATCACTACCCCATAAGATTGATCCCCACTTTTTCAACTGCGACCGATACCACACCCAGTTTTATCCCACGTTGGGAAATTCCGAAAGCTGATTGGACAACATTTCAAGAACTTTCACAAATTCAATACAACTCCAACATTTCTCCCGTCGAAAACATCAACTTGATTACAAATACAGTTTTTGAAGCAGCATCTACTACAATTCCACTCACCAAACCTTTCACAAAAATAATTCCAGTTCCATGGTGGTGTCCGGAAGTAACACAGGTGATCGCAATTAGAAAAAGAGCATTTCGAAAATATCTCAGACATCCCGATTCACACAATTTATTTCACCGAAACCGTGAACGAGCCCGAAACCGCCGCATCATTCGCGATGCTAGGCGGCGTTCATGGTCATCATATTTACAACAACTCACCTTTCAAACTCCTTTAAGCCAAATCTGGCAATTAATCCGCCGATTGTCTGGACGTATCCCATTTAAATCACTTCCGGCCCTCAAAATCCAGAATATCACCATTACGGACCCACAAACAATAGTAAATACAATAGCAGACACCATGGCCCACAATACCTCTGATAACCACTACAGACCGGAATTCTTACAAAATGCACAACACGCTTTTCAAAACGATTTAACGCAATTCGATTCTGACAACACTGAAACATACAATGCTCCTTTTCAAATTTCGGAACTAGAAATTGCAATTTCCTCCACCGGTAACACTTCTGTAGGGCTCGACAATTTACATTATTCCTTTTTTAGACATTTATCAGACGACACGAAACATTGCATCTTACAAACATTTAATGCATTATGGTCCGGTCATATGTTCCCCGAATCCTGGAAGAGAGCCATCATCATTCCTATACCAAAACCGGGCAAAAATCACAGCGACCCCAACAATGTTCGACCCATCGCTCTCACCAGTTGTCTAGGAAAACTATTAGAACGTATAATTATTAAAAGACTTACCTGGTACCTAGAAACAAATTCTCTTTTATCTCCAATCCAATGCGGCTTTCGTCATGGACACAGCACAATAGATCATCTCATTCGATTAGAAACCGACATCCGCCTTGGTTATATAAAACATGAACACACCATCGCAGTATTTTTAACATTAGCAAAGCATATGATATGGTAAACAAACCCGCATTAATTTCCAAACTTCTTCACATCGGCGTCAAAGGGAAGTTAGCTCATTATTTGATAGGATGTTTGTCTGGTTCCCGTCATTTCCATCTCCGGTGCCGGTCAGCGATTTCAGAGTTACGTTTCATGGAAAACGGATTACCACAGGGAAGCTGTTTATCACCAGTATTATTTAATATCATCATTAATGATATTTTCACCAACATGCCACCTCAGATATCATACTCTCTTTTTGAAGAAGACAGCGCAATTTGGTGCACGTATAAAAATGAAAACAATTGCTTATTTAGACTCTCAGACGCACTTGCCCGGGTACACCAATGGTCCATCAAATACGATTTCACATTTTCGCCTCCAAAATCTTCCACAATGATATTCAGCAAATCGTCTCCGTGCCCAAATCCATAAACACCACTTCACTTCGGAAACACTGACATACCTTTTGTAAATTCGTTTAAATTTCTTGGTATTATTTTCGATCGTAGGCTTTCCATGCATCAACACATCAAGCACATCAAGACCAAATGTTTTCACCGACTCAATTTATTTCGCTGCATTACGTCTTCATCATTCGGATCAGATCGTCACACGCTTTTACAACTGCACAAATCCTTGGTTCTTGCAATTATATAATATGGTTCGGTAGTTTACACAGGTGGCAGTACATACGCCTTGAAAATGTTGGACACCTTGCAAAATAAATTTATCCGCATAGCACTCAGTACAATGACCACATCTCCCATCACTTCTTTACAAACCGAATCAGGAATTCCACCATTAGCTCTCCGAAGAATGGACGGATCTAAAGACGCAAATTACACAGAAAATTCCATTGTTTCCGGTACATACACAAAACAACATCGCTTTCCAAACGGGACCTCCATTTTCATCGCCGAATTGCGCGCCATTCTCACTGCCCTTCGCTATGTCCGCAACCGTTCAATTTGTCACCCCATGCGTTATGTCGTCATTTGTTCCGACTCAAAATCTGTTCTTCAATCCCTTTCTTCACTTTCCTTTTCGCACCATTGCCATATTTCCATTTATGACACACTTGAAACCCTTGATCTGATGGGCATGAAGGTCCGCTTCCTGTCACTGTGGCATCCCAGGAAACGAGGAAGCAGATCATTTCGCAAAACAACATTACAATTACCACACATCACAGAAATCCCACCAAATTTTGACGCCATCAAATCAACAATACGACCGAACATTCGACATTTTTGGAACCAACAATGGACTGAAACCACAAACCACACACAGTTACGTGTCATCAAACCTGTCATCGAAAACTGGATCACATCATATAAATAAACAGACAAGAAGAAAAAGCCCTACCGCGGCTCCACATAGGTCACACTATTCTCACCCATCGATATATTTACACTGCTTCAACTCGACCTTCATGCCCATCATGCAACACTCATCTTACCGTTTCACATATTATCCTACACTGTCAACATTAGCGTGAACATCGAAAAACACTTATGAACTACTGCCGTGCACACAGCATCCCCTTTTCTTTGCCAACACTATTAGGAGATACACACCCTTTTCTCATCAATCTCCTTTTTAGTTTTTCTCCGAAAATCCAACTTACTTGAGGACTTCTAAAATGACTTTTAGAACATAATTTTTTTATCTATTTCTATTCACGGCACGAAATGTCCTGAGCAGGCCGAAGTGCCTAACATAATACAATCAAAGCACTTGAGACATACCTGACATACTGTCGTCATAGCGACAAAACCTGTCACATCACACCGTTAATGTACTTACACCCACTGACGGTCACATCACCTCACTGGCATTCACACTCATTCACATTCATATTTCATCAGACCAGAGGCGGCGGTTTGCATCGAGGTCACGCGGCGGTGGTAGGGTGTCAAATAGCTATGCACCTGTGCCGGAAATGGATGATGGGGAGTGGGTGAAGTCCGCTGTTTGGCCTCGGCTGCAGCGGTGGCTTGCTGGCGTAAGCTGTGAGGCAGCTTAGCCGACCCGTCGCATGGCATCTGCCGGAAACTGTCGCGACACGAATTGAAAGGGTAGGCTACGTTTCTGAAATTAAAGTATCCCCACAACCAGCTTTTCTACAAGACGGGATATTTGGTAGACTTAGCGGTACTTAGCGGTAGACTTAGCGGTAGTATACTTTTGATCTGGAAGAAGATCAGTGAGCTAATTACAAATTACTGATATATCGACGAATTATGTCCTTTATAGCTAAAATATTGACGGACGTATCAAAACAAATTCTGGTTTCGGTCGCCACTGAAGCCTGGTGAGCCAGCATCTGGTCGCCGACGCTATCGCTATGACGGCGCTTTTTTAGCCATGCACATGCCGTTGGTGGCGGCCTATCCGCCCGCGCGGCTACCCCGCCCGCGCAGCTACCCCGCCCGCGCAGCTACCCCGCTCGCGCGGCTACCCCGCCCGCGAGGCTACCCCGCCCTCGCGGCTACCCCGCCCTCGCGGCTACCCCGCCCGCGCAGCTACCCCGCCAGCGCGGCTACCCCGCCCTCGCGGCTACCCCGCCCGCGCAGCTACCCCGCCCGCGCGGCTACCCCGCCCGCGCAGCTACCCCGCCCGCGCAGCTACCCCGCCCTCGCGGCTACCCCGCCCTCGCGGCTACCCCGCCCGCGCGGCTACCCCGCCCGCGCGGCTACCCCGCCCTCGCGGCTACCCCGCCCTCGCGGCTACCCCGCCCGCGCAGCTACCCCGCCCTCGCGGCTACCCCGCCCACGCGGCTACCCGCCCTCGCTGCTACCCCGCCCTCGCGGCTACCCCGCCCTCGCGGCTACCCCGCCTGCGCGGCTACCCCGCCCTCGCTGCTACCCCGCCCTCGCTGCTACCCGCCCCCGGCCGCGGCCCGGGTACAACTGGCACTCTGCAGATGAGCTCCACGTCAGTAGCAGCAGGAGGAGCGCGTTTTTAAGTCGACTCGTCGGCCGCTGCTGAGACCTGCCGCCGTCCCAGAAGGCCGCCACTCTATTCCCGGCTCGGCAAACCTAATGGAGAGTTGTCACCGTCCGCCCACCTCGACCATTTGGACCCTATATTGGACCACATTGACTCACTTTATAAGGTGTCAGGCGCGCCAAAAGCCCGTGCTCGCAGCAGGCTACCCAGATTAACCTTCGCGTTGGTCGTCGGTATCGACACTTTTCAGACACCTGAAGTCTTTTAAGCTAGACGGGAAATTCACGCGAGAGAAAGGTGGTGGGTGGATGAACAGACTGGAATACTGTGTTGTGTTTAATTGAAACCATACTGTAAAATGAAACAAAACAAGAATGACGAAGTGCATGGAAGTCACCGCGCAATTTGGTATCAGGCATCCAACATCACCAAAGTTATATATATGTATATATATATATATATATATATATATATATATATATATATATATATATATATATATATATATATATATATATATATATATATATATATATATATATATATATATATATATATATATTTATATATCTATATATATATATATATATATATATATATATATATATATATATATATATATATATATATATATATATGGATATATATATATATATATATATATATATATATATGTATATATATATATATATATATGTATATATATATATATATATATATATATATATATATATATATATATATATATATATATATATATATATCTTCAGCTACCTCTCCAACTTATTAGTTAAATTAACATCAGCTTGTCAGGACGTTTCTCTTTATTTCAAAGCTTCGTCAGTTTGAGTGCACGTTACACCGCATTTACGTCAAACAAATACTTGGATTTTGCGAGATCGCCGGACAAAACTTGCACACCACCTCCTTCCTCTGGACACATAAATTTCACACTCAATGGTACATACACGCGGTACATTACCATTCCACAGCACACAGCGGCCGGCAGTGAAATGGTGAAACGATAACCTGTGTTGTGGAATGGTAATGTGCAGCGTGTATGTACCATTGAGTGTGAAATTTATGTGGCCAGTGGAAGGAGGTGGTGTGCAAGTTTTGTCCGGTGATCTTTCAAAATCCAAGTATTTGTCTGACGCAATTGCGGTGTGACGTGCTATCAAACTGACGAAGCTTTGAAATAAAGAGAAACCTCTTGACATGCTGATGTTAATATATGTATGTATGTATATATATATATATATATATATATATATATATATATATATATATATATATATATATATATATATATATATTTTATCCTCATATATTCGTATATATTATTCATATGCTTAATAAGCTCATATATACATCTGTTTGCCAAGTGGAGAAAAGTTCGGCTTCAACTGGACCCCCGGTTTCTTGTTGCTGGTTGTATTGTCTAGTTGGATCCTGTCTGATTAGCTAACACTTTCGAAATAATTGCTGCTAACCGCCCAATAGAATTTCGCACGGCAGCGGGCGGCAGCAGAACACGTGTACGACGCAAATTCAAGGCGACTCAGCTCAAAGCAGCCTAACAGTTTACTTTCGTCGAAACTCTTCAGCGGCTCCTTGAGCGCTGGGGGTTTTCGTAGGCCGCACGGGTCCTGGGTGATTGGGTGGAGTGGCGGCGGGATTTGCTCTTGGGAGGCGCGGCAGGCTCCGGAGGGATTCGTTGGTCTGGGATTGTGGTTCGACGGGGTTGGCAGGAGTGGTAGGTTCAGTCTAACTGCTGGCCTCAGACGAGGTTTTGGAGTGGGCTTGGGTGTGTGAGCAGGGGGTGGTGGTGGTGGTGGGGGGGGGGGGGTCGGTTTGGCAGGAGACGGAGGCTGTTGGCTTGCGGGATGTCTGGGTGGCTGTTGTGGTGGCCTTGGTTCTAAGCCTTGGTTTGGGCCGGCCAGATGGGTGTGGCAGGGGCCGAGGCCCTGGAGGAGGGAGTGGAGGGAAGGCGTCAGGGTGGCGAGGGGGCCCTGGCCGGTTGAAGATGATGCAGGGAATGGGTACGGCCAGGTGTCGTAGGAGATTGGTGGGTACCTGTGGGGGATGGGATGGAGACCAGGTCTGGGTCTGATGGGTATTGGACGAGGGATCATGCGGGGTGGACATGGGAGGCCGTGCCTGAGGTGGGGTGGTGGTGAGCATGGGCCCGGTCTGAAGTGGGGTGGGAGGGGAAGTAGTCCCTGTCCGCGGTGTGGTGGGCGTGAGATGCCGAGTCCGTGGCGGAAAGGGTGTGGTAGGCCTCGCGTCGTGCATCTCACTGACCGGTGGTCGTGTCATATAGCCCGCCGCGCCATGCGGAAGTCACGACGGAAGGCACTGGGCACGCAAGAGGACGCGCGGCACAGGGCACACCGACGACGGAAGACAGCACGGACGCCCGCGGACTCCACGCGGGCGTTCCGATCAGGGACGCTCTTCTCAGAGCACGATCGATACCCGCAGTCAGCAAGCCAGAATAAAGTTCCAGGGACCCAAGAGAAGCACTCCTGCGACTCTAGAAGGAAAACGTCTCCCACCAAATCCCAACTTCTCTCCGTCTCCCATCTAACCCCCCCCGGAGGAAGCCTGACGGTGTCGAGCCCACTGTCTTGGGCCATTGCGGCCGGGGCAGGAACCAGAGAGCGAAAGCTCGGTCCACGGGTGCAACGAATCCTGGAATATCTTCAGTCAGGAGGGATACTTGCGGAAGGGGCAGGACCGAACCTCACTCAGCATGGCGCCCGCCGCCACCACCACACAAGGCACCTACCTAGTAGGTACGTACACAGAGACAGGGCACAACATCACACAGGAGTCCCCTTTACCTCTGGAGAGGACACTCAGACACATTCTTAACTCAACACACTTCAAGGTTCAAATACACACAACACATATCATCGTCCAAACACGGAGCAGCAGTGACACACAAACACTACTAAACACATCCACCTTCAACAACCAGCGCTGCTCCTCCACGCTACACCGCACTTTGAACACCAGCCGGGGCTACATTTTCGCCCACGAGCTGGATAACCTACCATTCGACTGCATCGCCGCACTGTTCGACGCTTCAGCACTCCTCGACGCCACAACCACAATCAACCAGATCAGACGGGAGGCACGTGCGACTCACACAATTATAGTCTTTACATTTGACTCTCAGCACATGCCATCACACATACGCGGAACAATAAGACACGTGGAGACGCGGTACGTCTCCACGTGTCTTTACCACTACGGTGCCGCTTCTGTCTTCGTTATGGTCATGGGAACACGCATGCGCGTCGCCAACACCACGATGTAGCCAGTGCGCCTGCCACTGTCACATCCTGCACTCCTCCGAAAGGAGGTGTGCAGGATGTGATGGGCCGCACCCCGCCACCGACCCCAATTGCCCCAAGTGGGCATACGAGAGGGAGGTGTGCCGGTATGCGGCAACTTACAGGGTGCGACATGCAATAGCACGGCAGCATCTACGCAGCACCACCACCACTGACACTCCCACAACCACACCTACTCACACCGCACCTACCGTTGGGCGAAGTTACGCAGCGACGCTCACCACCCCTAAACCCACACCCCCTCCAACATCAGCTCCCACCCGCCCTACCATCCCACAAGCAGCCGGAGCCCGGAGCCCGACACACCTCACTCCCCAACGCTCCTCCAGCCCTCGCCCCAACCTCCCCACCGATCCCTGACTTCACCGGCCCAACGCCCCTCGACACCACCGGGCACCATTCCTTCCCACGCCACCCCACCCAGAACCTAGCCACCTCCCACTCCCACTTCGCTTGAGAACTGGCCCTTATCCACATCCCCCTCACGCCCACGGCCACCGTCTCCTGCCAAACCGCAGGAGACGGTAGCGACCTTGACTGTTGTTGGCCTCACCCACCTAAACCAACTCCAAAACCTCGTCTGATGCCAGCACTCAGACCGACCCTACCACTCCTGCCAACCCCGTCGAACCCACAGCCCCAGACCAACGATTCCCTCCGGAGCCTACCGCGCCTCCCAAGCGCAAATCCCTCCGCCACCCCACCCAATCACCTCACAGGACCCGCGCGACCAGGTCCAGGCTACCAAACCTGCCTGGGTCACCTCCCAAACCTCTCTCTGTTCACTGGTTCAACCTTTCTCCCCAGCTCGACACCGACATAACCCCCATATAGTCACCGACATAACCCCCATATAGTCACCGGCATAACCCCCACCAACAGTCACTAAACGAATTCGGCAAAGGGACTTTTTCTGCAGTAGAACACCGGTGGCCTTCCAGGCAAGTTCATAGAATTCAAATCGGAATTCTTCCAACAAAAGCCATTACTAGCTGCGCTCCAAGAAACCCACTTTCGCGATTCTGACTTCAACTCGAACAAAATCCCAGATTACACCTGGCACGTTGACAACGTAAACGGCCCGCATCGGAAATGGGGCGCAGCCATTCTCATTGCAAACAGCATACCTCATCGTCAAGTAACTTTAAATACTCCTCTTAACTGCGTGGCAGTCAGCCTCAAAATTGACCGCTGCCAAACCACAATCATCTCACTATACATCTCGCCGTCAGCTGTAACCCCTACACTACAGGAGCTGAGCGACTTGCTGCTTCAGGCCCCTCCACCAGTTCTCATTATGGGGGACTTTAACCCTCGCACGGCTGGCGGTCTGAGCCACCTTCGCCAGGCTGGGGGGGTAGATACATACCCCTCCCCAGGTATCTCACGAACCAAGCAAGATAGAACGAGTCTGAAAATTGCATCGGATAGCTCGAACAAATTCCAGTCGAACGTACTTCGGTAGTTTTTACGCTAGGATTTGAACTTAACCCTCGCACAGCTGAGGGGGGTAGATACCTACCCCACCAAAGTTTTCCCGCGACAGCGGGAAAACGGCGCGCGGCAGGACGCTGAAATTTGGCATACCTTACAATTAGCTATTTTACAATTACACTTAGCCAAAAACTAGAAATAAAAATTTTCAAAATTTTGGATTTTCAAAATTTTGGATTTTTAACATTTTGGAATTTTGAATTTTTTATTTTTGAAATAGGTATACGAACCAAAAATATGACGTTCTAAGTCAACTTAGCATTATACAAAAGTCCATAGTTTGTCTGCAATGTTGATGTTAGTTTAGATAAAACTACAAAGTGCAAAAAATAACGTCATCAAAAAACCAAAATTCGAAAATTCTGAAATTGTACGTTTTGGAGCTCAGGCAAGATAAGTAAACCCTGAAAGTGTCATTGTAATATCTTTATTATTGAAGGCGTGGCGACTGCTTAAATATTTTTGGAGGTGACCTCACTTGACCCGCGATAACTCGGTGACCTTTGATGACCCGACCAGATTTTTTTTTATAGAGCATGTAAAAATAGCGAATGGTAAGGTATACCAAATTTCAGCGCGCTGACGCGCGCCATTTTCCCGCTATCTCGGGAAAACCTTAGGGGGTAGGTATCTACCCCCCCAGCCGTGCGAGGGTTAATGCTAAACACCCCACCTGGGGAAGCGACCAGACTGACACTAGAGGGCGCGAAATTCACCAGTTTATTTCGGACCACAACTTAGCACTCCTTAACACTGGGGCCGCCACCTACTACAAAACGACCTTAGGAGGATCGGACAGTTGCATTGACTTGACGTGCTGCTCCCGACGACTTAGCTCACTATTTGACTGGTCAGTTTCAGACCTTCCCGGGCTGAGCGACCACTACTCAATCACAATTAGGCTCAGCACGGACGCTATCCACCACACTAAGCTATTTAGACAATCTTGGAACTTGAAAGGAGCGGACTGGGCTAAATTCGAGGAACAGGTGGACCTCAACCTAACAACTTCAGAGACCAGTAAGATCGAGACAATCCTAAGGGCCATCAGCTCAGCAGCACGAGACTCAGTCCCAACAAGTAACAGACCTAGGAAAAAGGCATCTACGCCATGGTGAACCCCGGAGTGTCAAAGGGCAATCGCCGCGCGGCGCCGTGCCCACAAACAATTGAAAAGATACGTGTGCGAAGCACACCTGTCAGCATACAGACAATCCCAAAAACACTGCCGGTACACAATTCGAACAGCATCCCGAAACTGTTGACAGTCTTTTGCCTCTCAATTCAATAGGTTCACCCCTACCGGAAGAATTTGGGACCTGATGAAGCGTTTCAATCTCAAACGCCCACCACCAGGCCCCTTCCCCCAGGTGACGGTGAAAGGACAACACATCACTGACTCACAAGTCGTAGACCACTTTAACATGCGCACTGGAGGGGGGGTGAAATCCGCCCACCCCTCCGGTTTTTAGTAAATAACTACAGATTTTACCGGTCGATATACGCGATGTTCTGCGTACCTACTTAGAAATGACCGTCGCGTCGTTTAAAGCAAGACAAATGGAAATCGGCCGAAATATTTTCAAGTTAGGGGCCGTTAAAGTCAAAATAAATTTATAGCGCTAGATCACAAAAATCGGCGCTGATGCGCTTCCCGTATATTCGCAAAAGGGAAGTGTTCTTCGCAACACTAGCGACTTGTTTGATATATATTGATATGGTATATAGTTTCAGGGTCATGTTAGGTCACCGAGGTCAAGTCAGGTCAAGTTTATGACATGTTAATGGAACCAAACTTGATCAACTGGAATGTTGTCATAAATACACTACTGTTTGTCATTTGTACTGTTTGTCATTGCGTTTCCATACTTTATTCATGTACTTCACTCCTTTCTTCACGAAGCCGATTGCTCCGAGCTGCCCGACGGAGCAGTCGGGCGGGCGGCCCGGTTCCGGTAACTGGAACAGGTAACTGATTTGATAAAGTGATGTTATATAGGTGACCTGAGGTCAAATGTTGGGTCTAGCATCTGCATTGCATCATTAGTAATGTCCAAAACATCATTGATGCCCATTTTGGAGCATTTAAATACAATCACAGCGATCCATAACGATGACAAGTCAAGCCACGCAATGCCAGATAATTTTGCAAATCTGACCTCATTTTACCTTGAAGATATTGACCTAAGGTCATAAAATTTGTACACAATAGAGTTTACTACCGTACCCATCCACGCTGCGAATTTCGTTCCTCTAGCTGCATTAGGAGCCGAGATCTTAGGGGGGGCGGAATCCGCCCCCCCCCCTCCAGTGCGCGTAATTTTCAGAGGCCCTCCACGGCGCGCGTTAAACTACACTACGCCAGTGTATCTGGCAACAGCAACTACGATACCACTATAGTAAGCGCTCTATATTCGCCCTTGATCTATCTCACTATAGTCGCCCTTGCCTCCAAAGCAAATTTTCGCTCAAGCAATGGAGAAATCTACAATCAGTCGTTTACTATGCACGAACTACACCTTGCCCCCAGCAAATGTGGAAACATGTCGGTTTGGCCGGACGACATCCATTACCAGTTTTATTTTAACGACTTAGCAAAAACTCCCTAACATACCTACTAGCGGGCATAAATGAACTGTACCAAAGCGACACCCTTCCTGCCTCATGGCGGGCAAGTGTAGTCATTCCATTGCCAAAGCCGCACAGAGATCACTCACCCCAACAGGTTATAGACTCATCTCACTTACTAGCTGTGCTAGTAAGCTTGTCGAGCGCATGGTCAACACACTATTAAGGCAATTTCTGGAACATAACGACTTGCTCCACGAATTCCAGTGCGGCTTACAGTGTCAAAAATCAACTACAGACAATCTCATTAGATTAGTGAATAACATCAGAAGTGGTCTACGCATCAAACGCACAGCGATAGCTCTCTCTTAGATATCACTGCCGCATTCGACCGAGTACACAAGTACACACTGACACACAAACTCCACAAGATAGGCCTACGCGGACACATGGCACACTTCATTCTCAACTTCCTCTGAGACAGGACCCTCAAAGTACGATGCGGTAGTGTTACATAAACACCTCAACTCAGGAGCAGGGCCTGGCGCAGGGGAGCGTGCTCTCACCAAGTCTCTTCATCATCATGATCAAGGACATCCTTGCTGACCACACGGACACTTCACTTACATGCTCACTTTTCGTGGACGACATAGCCAGTTGGACATCACGATGCTTCCTAAAAGCTGAAAAAAAATACATTCAAGCAGATCTAGACCACATTGCAAAGTGGTTAAAAATTGGGGGCTTCATCCTGTATGCATAAAAATCGGCTACCGCCACATATAGTCGTCTCCGCCCCACGCCCACAGCACTAGTTAAAATCGATGGCAAAGTGATCGAACAAGTGAAAAGCTTTAAGTCCTTAGGAGTGCATTTAGACGAAAACCTCAGCTTCAACACCCACACAACCTCCATCTCGAAGCGATGCGCGAAGCGCGTGAACACAATCCTGCACTTGCAGGCACAGACTGGGGCGGAGATAGGAAAACACTACTGCGACTCTACACCTCAATCATTCGACCCATCCTAGAATACAAAAGCATCATCTTTGCCACTATTTCAGAAAGCCAGAGCCAAAAGTTAGAATCCATCCAAAGCAGCTGCATCAGAGCAGCCAAAGGTGCCCTCATCGCCACAACAATAGCCAGCCTTCTAGTGGACTCAAACACTCCCACTCCACTTCTGGAGGACACAACAGCTGTGCTGCTACAACATCAATACGACACCCATTAAAAATCATCTGGCACAGCGCTGGTTTACGCCCGACAGATACGACGAGAGCCAATTTGGGCGCAAATTTACACCACATAGCATTCAGATTGCCACGGCTCTCTCAGATCTTAACCTCACAATGCCATCCACTGCAGCTCGACCGCCCACTAGGCCATTCTGGACTCTCAGCCAACCAAAGGTCGAGTATTTGCTCTCAGAAAATAAATCCACTATCACATCGGCGGAAATTCTCGGCATGTTCCACAAGTTAGCCGATGACAACAGCCACAAAACACTAGTATACATGGATGGATCGAAACACGAGGCAAAGGTAGGCATCGGCATCACTGGACCAGGCCTTCGACTTTCCAAGCGTCTACCGGATAACTTTTCCATCTTCTCCGCTGAAACAATGGCGATTCTGGCCGGTATCTCCATTCTCATGAGGCGACAAGCCAGAAACGTAGTGATTTGCTCAGACTCCAAATCTATCCTACAATCAATTAACAACACCCACGATTGTCCATATCACGTCATTGATAGAATGAAACAAATCGTAGCCCATAACGTAAGCATACACCTTTCTTTCTTCTGGATTCCGAGCCACGCCAACATCGCATGTAACGAAGAAGCAGACCGGCTTGCGAATCAAGCCTTAGCATCGAACACTTACCCTAGCGTGGAATATTCGGTGGACGATTGCAAATCACCCCTACAAAACCACATTCGCCAACACCAACAGAACACATGTACACAACACAACTGAACACAACAGAAATCCAACCACATCCACGCAATCAAACCAACGTTAGGCTCATGGAATACATCAAATCAATCTCACCGACAAAAAGAGGTCATCATCACTAGACTTAGAACTGGTTGCACAAAACTAACACAGCCTCAATCAGACGATGACCAATATACAACACTTCACTGCGGCACCTGCAACACCACGTTAAGCATAGGCCACATCCTACTGGACTGTAGTAGCTTTAGCTCTCAAGACAACGCCTTAACACGCGCCCTGGAGGGCCTCTCAAAATTACGCGCGCTGGAGGGGGGGGCGGATTCCGCCCCCCGTCCCCCCCCCCCTAAGACGTCGGCTGCTATTAAAGCTGGAGGAGCGAAATTCACAGGGTGGATGGGTACGGTAGTGATCTCTATTGTATACAAATTGCATGATCTTAGGTCAATATCTTCAAGGTCAAATGAGGTCACATTTGTCAAACTTTTCTTGTTTTGGGTGGCTTGGCTTGTCATTGTTATGGATCGCTGTGATTGTGTTTAAATGCTCCAAAATTGGCATCAATGATGTTTTGGATATTACTAATGATGCAATACAGATGCTAGATCCGACATTTGACCTCAGGTCACCTATATAGCACCACTTTATCAGTTCAGTTACCTGTTCCAGTTACCGGAACCGGGCCGCCCGCCCGACTGCTCCGTCGGGCAGCTCGGCGCAATCGGCTTCGCGAAGAAAGGAGTGAAGTACATGAATAAAGTATGGAAACGCAATAACAAACAACACAAATGACAAACAGTAGTGCATTTATGACAACATTCCAGTTGACCAAGTTTGGTTCCATTAGCCTGTCATGAACTTAACCTGACTTGACCTCGGTGACCTAACATGACTTTGAAACTATATAGCATATCAATATACATCAAACAAGTCGCTAGTGTTGCCAAGAACACTTCCCTTTGGCGGATATATTGGAAGCGCATCAGCGCCGATTTTTGTGGTCTGGCGCAACGATTTTCTTTACTTTATCGGCCCGTAACTCGAAAATGTTTCGGCCCATTTCCATTCTTCTTACTTTAAACGACGTGCCGGTCATTTCTAAGTACGTATTCAGAACATCGCGTATATCGACCGATAAAATCTGCAGTTATGTACGAAAAACCGGTGGGATGGGCGGATTTCGCCACCTTCCAGTGCGCATGTTAAGGCATTCTGCCAAAGAGAGGGCATCACCCTATCGCTTCCATCGCTCCTCGGTGACAAGCACCCAGAACTCCTTCAATTGCTATTTGAATACCTGTATGCGAAACAACTAGCAGGAGCACTGTAGGCACCACACCACCAACACTCACATCAACGCGCATTGCATTCCCGCTAAACACTCGTAGGAAACACGTAAATAGCCATCCCCGAATGGCGTTGGACGTATATGAGCCGATTTGCTTCCCAGTTATAAATACATGTCTACCTAGCGGGGCGTCAGACGTAGATGAGTCGACGTGCTTTAGGAGAAGAAAAACATATTTAAAGACACCATACTAACCCAACTGACAACCCTGTATGGCATGGTTAGACTAACCCGCTAATAACAACTAACACGCGGCGGCCGGAGTGACAGGCAGTGTGGACAATTGCCTCCTTGTTCGCACGGTAAAGATCCCTCGGTGCTCTTCGATAAGAGTAGGCTAAAGTCGGCAGCCTGGCAAAATAAATTTATTGCCACTCTCAACCCACCCTCGCCCAAACTACAAATCATTTTGAGTAGGAGTAAAGTAACATTAAAACCATTTAGACACCAGAGATGTGTCCCCAGCCCATCCCCCGCCTTCCGCACCCCAAAATCCCACACAAACTAACGTAAATATCCACTTGCCTGCACCTTGATTGCAAACACTTGCCTTTTTAGACAGGCATGTAGCGTACTCGCTTTAAAGACGGCGCAAATGACCTTCATGGTCCGGCACGCCTCTAAAAATCATTCGCCTCCCCCGCGGAAGTCACGAGAGACTGTCGGCCGGGCGTCGACGCACATGCCCTGGCTCAGCGGCTTAGCGCGCCGTACCAGGTACTACGACGTCACGGACATCAGTTGGCAGGTTCAAGCACACATAGCCATGATTTGGCTATCGAATTCGATGCTGAGGCTAGCGCGCGAAGCTACCTTCGCTACACAGGCATACTCCAGCCCCCCCCCCAGAACAAAATTTGGTGGACAATAAAGTATTGCTTTCTTGAAAACTAACTCATGCAATTAATGTCGGCCGAATGTGCGCAACATGACATGTAACTTGTTGTCAGTCCATGATCTCTGCCAAATTCATGTAAGCAGCCTGGTTCAGTTCCAGCCGAGTTCGCTATAGGACACGACACACACTCGATGAAGTCTGAACGGAACTGTATTGGTTTTGACCTCGGCGACATCTATTGGTGGCTAACTCAACCACTACACCCCTGCACTACTCATTACACAGTAAACTGTGCAATGCACCTATGTATGATGCGGTTATACGCAATGTTTAATGCCTCTGCACCAAAATACTTAACACGCGCCCTGGAGGGCCTCTGAGAATTACGCGCACTGGAGGGGGGGGGGGGCGGATTCCGTCCCCCCCTAAGATCTCGGCTCCTAATAAAGCTGGAAGAACGAAATTCGCAGGGTGGATGGGTACGGTAGTGAACTCAATTGTGTGCAATTTTTGTGACCTTAGGTCAATATCTTCAAGGTCAAATGAGGTCAGATTAGCAGAATTTTCCGGTTTTGCGTGGCTTGGCTTGTCATCGTTATGGATCGCTGTGATTGTGTTTAAATGCTCAAAAATGGGCATCAATGATGTTTTGGACATTACTAATGATGCAATGCAGATGCTAGACCCAACATTTGACCTCAGGTCACCTATATAGCACCACTTTATCAGGTCAGTTACCTGTTCCAGTTACCGGAACCGGCCGCCCGCCCGACTGCTCCATCGGGCAGCTCGGAGCAATCGGCTTCGTGAAGAAGGGAGTGAAGTACATGAATAAAGTATGGAAACGCAATGACAAACAGTATAAATGACAACCAGTAGTGCATTTATGGCAACATTCCAGTTGATCAAGTTTGGTTCCATTAACCTGTCATGAACTTGACCTGACTTGACCTTGGTGACCTAACATGACCTTGAAACTATACAGCATATCAATATGCATCAAACAAGTCGCTAGTGTTGCCTAGAACACTTCCCTTTTGTCAGTATACTGAAAGCGCATCAGCGCCGATTTTTGTGGTCTGGCGCTATAACATTTTGTTACTTTAGCGGCCCCTAACTTGAAAAATTTTCGGGCGATTTCCATTTTTCTTGCTTTAAACGACGTGCCGTTCCTGTCTAAGCAGGTACACTGAAAACTGCGTATATCGACCGGTAAAATCTGCAGTTATTTGCGAAAAACCGGAGGGGTGGGCGGATTTCGCCCCCCCCCCCTCCAGTGCGCGTGTTAAACGGCAGATTTGAATCTGCAAAATTCTGAAACGCCAGTTTCAGCCAGCAGCATTTCGAGCATCAATTCATTGTACACACCATACGGTCCTTGCACTGAATCAATCACATTTCAATTACTAGTCGTTTTTATGCGCCTGACACGTGTCATGTGGTAAAAGCCTGTCTACTTTGGTTCCAACAGCAGGGAGCTCAGTACTTACACAACCTACCAGAGTGCTGGAGTGGCCGACGCAAAGACTTTCACCAAAAATTTCGCCACTTCACTTTACGGCTGTGATGTCACTAACGATATTGATCTTGGCTACACTACATCCACCATCTTGACTACACCACCTACATCAGATGTTCGCTTAGAAAAGAAGAAAAATAACAGCTGACCGTCCTGATGAGGAAATCTTAAACCATTCATGTCCTTAATTCATGAAATTTTGAGGAGTTTGAATTAACTTGGACACAACGTAGTCTTAATGCCACCAATAAGTAAAACAGCAACTATAGGGCCATACGCTGTATGTTTTTAAAAATGAAGCAGAAAGTGTCGCGTTGGGAAAGCGCAACAAAGAATCACAGCTCCGTTGCGTCTTCACAACGACGAGCACATGGGTGCAGATAATTGCCTTATATAGCATATGGGAATGAAAAGTGACATGCACCATCGATATCTTCATCCGTGTATTTCACCTCAAATATGCCTCTACTTGGTGGTAGTACATTGCCATGAGTTTGTGGAAAAACATACTAAAAATACTAATATTTATAGAATTCCGCCAGGAGCAGTGGCGTACCGAAGGGGGGGTCAGTTTCTCCGCCCCTCCCTCTGAGAGGTTGTGGGGCCTCCAAGAATCGCGCCAGGGTTCGATAAAAAAAATCGCCAGGTTCCATAAAAATCCCGCTAGGCCCCCAAAAATCGCCCCCGAAAATGACGCTTGGGGCCCAAAAATCGCACAAAGTCCCATGAAAATCACATTGGAGGCCCCAAAAATCGTTTCGGTCCCTAAAAATGACGCTGGAGGCTCCAAAGACTGGGACACGGGCCATAAAAATACCGTTGGGGCCCCCAAAGAGTCGCGCCGGGGCCCCCATAAAAACACACTGGAGCCTCAAGGGATCTGGTCGTGACTCCTGGAAATCATGCTGGAGGTCCAAGAAGTATCGCCAGGGGCCCCTGAAAATGACGCTGGGGTCCTAAAGAGACCCAGACCCGGACCCATGTAAACCGCGCTGGGCCAAAAGGTGGACTGAGGCCCCTGATAACAGCGCTGATGTCGCAAAACATCGGACAGGGGCCCTGAAAATCACGCTGGGTGCCCAAAAGGTCGCGTCTGGGTTCGTGAAAATCACGACGGGGACCCTAAGAGGTCGGGTCAGTGTCCTACAAATCTGGCTGAGCCCATGGGTATCAACAATTCGCGCCCCGTCCCCTAAAAACACGCTAGGGGCTTGACAGGTCGCACTGGGGCCCAGAAGTCTCATTGGGACCACCAAAAAAAAATGAAGCCGGGGCAACGAAAAAGCAGTCCAGACATGGAAAATCACTTTGGGGTTCCAACAATCGATCCCAAAAACCCGAAGACGTGTTAGGCCCCCAAAACGTGTCGAGGCCAGTAAAACTTGCGCTAGGGACCCCAACAAATGATGACGTGACCGAAAAGTTGCACTTAAACAAACAAACAAAATCGCGTTGCTACCCTTGAAAATAACACTGGGAGCCAAAAAGTCGCACTAGAACCCCACAAGTCCCAGCTGGCTTCCCAAAAATCAATGCCAACCCGGAATGTCACTCTGCGGCCACACAAATTACATCAAAGACCCGCCCCTCAGCCCCCCCCCCCCCCACCTAAAAACGATTTGGGAACAGGAAAAGAAGCTTGCAGGGGCACCGAAAAAATGCTCCAAGTGTCCGATGAATCGTACTGAGATCCGAAAATATCGCGCCAAACGGCTTACAAAAATACATAGAACTCGACACCAAAACATCACAAAAAGACTCCATTTAATCGACACGAGCACCGGAAAATTCGAAAGAGTTTCCGAAAGAAAGTTCTCCAAAGGTCCTTTCTTCTCCAAAAGAGATTGTAGTCATATGCTTGAAATGTTTCCATTCCTAAAATGGTTAGATAATATCAATCTAGATGATGCTCTTCTATTTAGGGTATCGCAGAGGCGTCATCAATTCAGGTTGGACAAGTCAAGATGTAAGGCAGTTGAAGGCCAACAAGTTTTCAGTCAAAGGGTGGCTGATCAATGTAATAGGCTGCCTGCTGAGTCCGTCATTGAATGTACTTAAAATACGGTTGGTTGTTCAGCTCAGATAATCTTGTTTTTTTATAATTCGTGCAGTACGAACATGAGAATTGGGGATGGATGGGGTGGGATATATGTTAGTAGGTGTGTACTGTGCAACCCCTGTAAGGTGAGCCCTGTGGTCTTGTTGGACCTTGGACCCTTATGTTTTATATCACACCGATAAGTTCGATATGATACTAACGACAGGCGTACCTGAATGAATTCAGCAGCGACCTTCGGGTATGTAATATTGATGAGATTGATCATAGTAACACAGTGGGACACGGGTGGAGGAGTTTGAAAATGAGCGTTGATGGGCATGGATGCTGAGGAGTGCGCTATGCAATGTCAAGTGAACGGCTGCAAGGTAGATAGTTCCTTTGGAACTCGGGATATGGTATTGACTGGTGTGTGACGATACCCGTATTTCCATTACCCTCCCGTTATATAATTAGTCCAGATTGGCCCATGTGGCTCTTATTAAGCCTTACCACTTTATGACTTTAAGACTTGATGCCATGGACAACAATGCCCCCGCGCCACGAATGTCAGGCACATTAAAATTCAATTGGAAGTTTGAACGAGCGGGGAGGGCAGACATGCATAATATGCCAACGTGGTGGTGGCGATAAATTGGTCAGGGGCGCAACAATGCCCCACATCAACTATGTCAATTCACGATAAGACTCTGATGCGCCCACTATCGGCCACTCCAGAGCTTCATGTGTCATCTATACCAAGGGCATTCACCTTCAGATCACGTGGCGTCGTAGATTATGTATTCGTAGGAGCGCCTACTTCCCACGTAAGATTAAAAGCTTCCGACCCGTGTGTACCCCAAGATCCCGCGGTGGGAGAGGGGGGGGGGATGAGCACGAGCATCCTGTCCCATCCCTTAAAGCTGCTGGGCCGTTCAATTGCGGTAGAAGCATCAAAACATTACATAGGTTCCAGTAGTGCGCTTGCCCTCCTTCGGTCGTCCACCTAGATGGGCTGGACCGGCCAGAACCCGTGTGTGAATGTAATACTAATTTCACAAACGGCCTTGATATGTACATGGTCCGTGCCATAGCATTCATCATCACAGTTTATTCTGGTTTATTGAGTCACCCGTGATTTATGCGTTTTCGGTATGGTCTTGGCCGACAGCAGCCGCTGACATTGGATAAAGTAAACGCGTCTGGGGAACATGGAAGCCCTGCCGCGGCAGCTGACAGATGTCCACCACCTCAGATTAGCGCTAAGCCCCGCCGAACCATTACTTCCCATTTGGGAGTGGCGGATATTTGCGCGTCCCCGTCGTGCTGGGCACATGGGAAGATCAGAAGTGAGGGGAATACGCACATGTGGTTATAACCACGCGACATAAATGTCGTGTGGTTGAAAGCGTCTGCATGCCAACGTTTGGGATTGGAAATTAGATAATGGAACTTGTCATATGTGCCACACTGGATCTACAGGTATGCATTGTGTCCTCGTTTGGCAGGCACATACATATACATATGTATGTAAATAAAAAGATATATCTATATATATATATATGTATATATATATATATAATTATATGCATATATATATATATATATATATATTGATGTATATATATATATATATATATATATATATATATATATATATATATATATATATATATATATATATATATATATATATATATGCACTGTTGGTTGAACACGACAGCTTGTTCAGCATTGATTAGCTTTTTATGTATGTTTTCGATATGTCCCACATTCGCTTTCACCTGAGAGTCAAGCTGATGGACTACTTCACCGAATGAGATCATCAAAATTGTCAGTTATGGTTTCCATCTATATTTAAATACAACGTTTCGATCGGCATAGATCATCATCATGGCTACATTATAGGTGACATGGCTAGATGGGGTCAAAGTTATGACAAGTACAACAAGTGGGCAAGTGCAATAAAACACATTTCACGGGATAAGAATCATTCAAGCATTCACATGGGCACTTTCAGCGTCAAGTCCAGGAATCCGATTAGAAGCAACAGTAAATCTAAGCGAACTGTGACTATCCTAGATATAATGGGAAGTCATCCTCATTTACCATGTATACCTAGCGCCATCCACGGACACGGCATAGTACTGCCGTGCGTGAGTCATTTCGGCTGCGTCTCCGAGACATTGTGAGTGGGTGGGTGGGTAGGTTGATCCAGTCCGGCCAAGTCTGCGCTAATAACTGTTGCGCTGAGCGGACGTGATAGCATCATGCCAGTGATGTCGGTTGATGCGGATCATCAGCCCACTGCTGAGCTGCCCGTATTGCCGTGCAGCCCGTACTGCCGTGCAGCTTACCGCCCCCGCCAACGACCGGCCCGTCCAGATGGCCGACGCTGTGAGCCAGGTGTCAACTGACTCGTCGTCGGGAAAACACGGCCGTCGATGGCGACGGCGACCTTTACTCGGTGTGCAGTGGGCGCGAGAGGTCGATGTGGGCCGACCGGTGTCGGCTTGTGTCGCCACCGTTGGCGCCGAGAGCAGATTGTGACGTGATTATTTTGATTGGGTGATAATATGATCAAAAATATAATTCCTCAATTCAAACAACCTTTTAGCTTAGCATTTCGACATCTCGTCGTTCTCAGGGTAGCAGGGTATCCAAACACACACGCACACACACACACACACACACACACACACACATACGTGTTTACCGTCACTACCGAGGACTATGTCCTGGCGGTCACTAACGAGGACACCCCTTAGTTACCACCTGAGAAGCATCGATTTGTTCTCGGTGATAGGGCATGATCTGCTGAGTAAGATGGAGGGTCAATTTAGGAAGAAGCATCAAATTGTTCGCCCCCAGCGTGGATTGAATTACCGAGGACGTTGGCAAAACCGAGGACGGTGTGTGTCCATACATGCTTATCGTGAATACCGAGGACAATGTGTGTCCATGCACGTTTATCGTGATTTCCGAGGACAATGTGTGTCCACATACATGTTTATCGTGAATACCGAGGACAATGTGTGTCCATACATGTTCATCGTGTACACCGAGGACCGTGGCCTGATGGTCACCAATGGCAACATCCTTTGAGATGTGAAAGCAGTATGTGTGCTATTGATCGTAATAAGTGTAGCTGTGCGGTCTTATATGTCTGTGATAATTCCTATTTCGAGTTCATCATGGATTCGTAGCCTAATGTTCAAAATCGTGAAGGGGATGGAGAGGGGAAATGAAAGCGAGGAAATTTACCCAATTGAAAAGCTGTTGGATTCTTGTCACAGGTCAGGGAAAATTGTGGGGTATTTACATCACTGGAGAAGACTTAGATATATCGCTCGTTTAGATATATCTATCGTTTAGATCACAAGTGTACTTTTTATCCGAAAAGCGCCCGAAAAACATCGGAGGACTAATTCCCATGTACGCAAGTTGCACTCTTCTCAGTCTCAATGTCCACGCTCCCTCATGTGACTTTCATCAGAGAGGCGTTCATTAACTGAGGCGTTGTCAGGATACCATCCTGGGTATGCCACCATCCAAAACGGCCATCTGTTCGTGGAAAATGAAACGTGAAAAGCATGTCCCAATTTTGTTTTCTCATATGTGTAGAATGTGTGCTTTGCTCGATAGGGATTTGACTTCGATCTGTAGTACACGCCCTATTTTAGTGGATAGTCGTACAGTTGGTTGGGCATTTTTAGTAGGATATGCAGGCATGTAATTACGCCTGGCGTGGGATGTGCTGGTCCTCGCCCCGCGGCCATTGCCATGTCAGCTCTGTCGACGCAACTGTTGCCAGTCAGTCGTCTGTTGTGAGCTATGTCTAGTGACCTCTCCCTATTTTTATATCCACTTCAATCACATATAGACAAGACTTAGTTGAGCTGATTGTGCTGTGAGAAGTAACGGTTCAAGATTCACGATGCTAAGTGTGGAGGAAACTATGTCAATGCATTTCGAGATAAAATATCTCCTAAACACATAAATATCGTGAAGGGACCAGCTCCTTGCGGTTCCATTTTAACTGGCTATAACAAACTATTCAGAAATAATGTATTGTTACATCCTGCCGGCAAGCTGAGCGAATTTAGGCACACTGGACCAAGGGCGTCGCCACCGGGGGGATGCAGCGAGGACAGTTTTCCCATGCCCTGTGGAAGACGGCGTTTTCCCCCCGACATCTGAGGAGGCACCGTCCCAGAAACGCACAGAAAAGTTGAACTGCTCTCTAGATGAAAGGCTGCACACTGAGTATCGCCACCATCCAGACAATTAATAATATAAAAAAATCAGAGCTCTTTTCTGTAGGAAGTCCACAAAGCTCCAGAGATACAGCAGAAGAGATGGGAAACAATGTCTCTGGGTGAGAGAGCAGGAGTCCACCAGGACGCACGAGGTGACCATTCAGGTAGGTAGAGGTCCGAATCACGGAGGAGTCCCAAAGACGAGAGAGGAGGCATTTCATTTGGAAACGGAGGTCCCAAGGAGAAAAAGTCTAGCGGACTAAAGAGGGTCCTGAAGACGGGCTCGGAGGCCCCCTGAACAGAAGAAAATGCCTCGAAAACTGGCAAGGAGGCCAAAAGAATCAGAGAAGGCCCCTGAGACAGAGAAGTAGCCAGTGCGATAAGAGATGGAGTTCCAAGATTCAAGACCCTCAAGACGAGTAGCAACGACACAGCCAAGATTTTCCGAAACGGGACCGACCAAAATTTTACTATCAGGAAACGTAGACTGATTTGGGTGCGCGAAGGCGCCGAAATTTTTTGGTTTTGAATGGTGAAAAGTTAAAATGTCTTGCTTAATCTAGTGTATTTTTGTTTACTAAGGGACAGGGTGACAAGTCTCCGTCCTCTTGGTTGCGCCTCTGACGAGTAGAGTTTGTCCATAATACAACTGGTGTCCGAGGCGTGGGGGGTGGCCTCTAATATAGAGGATACTCCTGGTTTATGAGAAGAAGCCCACAATAGTGCAACTGGTCCCCAGGACGCAAGGGGAAGCCCAGAAAATCAGGGAGGACCATGGAATATGAGAGACGGCCCCATAACGCGCAAAGAGACATCTAAAACGAACAATGAGACTCCAGGAATTGAGACGAGGCCCTCGAAGACATGAGTGAGGCCCCTAATTTGCTAGAGGAAGCCAATGGAAGATGAGAGGCGATCGCATTGCGCAAGATAATTCCCTGAGATGGTTGGTAGGCACCCAGCTTGGAAGGGCAGGTTCCAGAAAACTGGCAAGGATCCTCCCACCACCTAAAACAATCAGATCAGGTTCGTACAAGACGGGCGACAGAGATGGTAGAAGAAGCCGCGAAATACAGAAGTAGGACCCCAGGATGAAACGGCTGCCACCTAGACGAGTATGGAGCCACCCAGCTTAGACTAGGAGGCTCCTGAGGTGTGGCAGGACGTCCCTAATTTGGAAGGAGAGGCCCTGAGATAGGAAAGGAGGCCATATAATTGCAGAGGAGACCCAATACTGGCATGGAAGGTCCCCACAGGACTTGAGAAAATACCACTGAGATACCACTGAAAGGAAGCCCTTAAATTGAGAGAATTCCCCAAGGGCAGAAGAGGAGCTCCCAAGCGTGGTAGAGCTTCACTTTGGAAGAGGAGGCGGAAGAATGGAAAGGAGGCCGTCCCGGATGAAAGGAGGCCCCAAAGACGAGATAAGAGGGCAATAAGATAGGAGCGATGGCTCCCGGATGCGACAAGCGGCCCACAAAATGGATCAAAAAGCTCCTCCTAGGAAATAAAAAAAAGAAGTCCTCTGAGGTAGGACAGAAGGCTGCAAATTTAGAAGCTGACGTTTCTAGGAAAGAAAAGTAATTCATCAGTACTCCATCAAGATTGGAAAAGATGAGGAGAGGCCCCAAGGATAGAGGAAGTGGCCTCTCGAAGGGAAACTGAGACCAGGAGGATCATCAAAGACGGGCAAGCAAGCCCCCAAGGTAGAAAAGGCCCCAAGACAGGTAAGGAGGCCCCATGCACTGAGGAGGATGATAAGACGAAAGAGGAAGCCAGTATGATTGGAGATGATGTCCCCCAAGGCACAACGGTAAGCCCCCAATATGGGTAAGAAACATCTATGTTAAAAGACGAAGCCCTGCGACGTGACAGAAGACCCCTAATTTGGAAGGGGAGGACCACGCAATAGAGGAGATTCTCGGCATGGAAGACGAGACACCTAAGACGGGAGAAGAGAACCATGGAATATGAAACTGGCCCCCAGGTTGCATGAGGAGACACTCAATTTGGTAAGGAGTCCCCAAGACATGAAGGGAGCAAAGATCCGAGGACCGGTGGGGGTGGGGGCAAGAGGGACAGCTGCCATCCAGCTCTGAATCTATCCGGCGTTCCCCCATAAGCAGCATTTCGTTCCTTCCCCACCCTCAGTTTTCCGTGGCAAGCGCATGCATTTTTGTAAAAGTATCCAAGCGAAGCTTCCTTCCATTATTTCACGATAGATTAGTCCAGATTTCAGAAGTTCTCCTCAGCGAAAACAAAGACCTTGAGCAATATCAATGTATGCTAATAGGAGAAAAAACCCAGCAGAATTGTAAATGTTTCGCAAAATAGAAGCTACTTGAAGAAATCTTTCTCTTTTTGGCGTGGCATCCTATATGTGACGCACACAATATTCACCATCACATGACGTCATTCAGGACTTCATAGGACTCCCCGGTGACGTTGGGATTAGTCCAAGCTGCGACCCTTAGCAAAAATAAAGCCCGTGGCGTAGCCAAGGGAGGGAATAATGGGCACATCCCCTGGAGCTTGCGTAGGCCCCAGGATTTGGTGCACAGTACCGGCGTCATCGGTTACAGCCGCCCTCTGACGTTAGCCAGGAGGGCAAACGTATCCTCCTCCAATCACATTCTGGCATTTCAAAAAGGCCACAGGATGCTCCAAGTAACCCATGATAAAACATCCCATCAAATCCACTGCAGGACCACTCAAACACGCAAGATACTCCATCTGACCCATTTGGAGACCATTGGTCGTCGATAGGACGCCCATTTTGGTTGATAGAAGGCCACACCAGACCAAATGGAAGCCCCATAATAGATACGGGAAGCCCGTTTTCCATAGGCCATAGTTGACGGACACGAGACCCCATCATACCAAGAAGAAGCCCAACCAGACCAAGAAGGGGCCGCATCAGAACCACAGGAAGCCCCAGATGACCAACAGTAGGCACTGTCTGTCGCTACCAGACTAAAAGAAGGTCCCATCAGACCAAGACGAAAGCTCCGCCAGATCAAGACAAGGCCTAAAAAGGCCAAGGAATGCTCTACCAGTCCAATAGGCCTCCATCAGTAGCAAGTAGGTCCCCGATGGTCAATAGAAGACCCTGCTTAACGATAGGAGGCCCAACCAGACACATAGGAAACCCATCAGGGATATATCAGGCACAGTTCGTCGATAGGCTGCACCATACGATCTACAGGATGCTCCATCAGACGAAAAGGAGGTCCATTAAAAGCACTGAAGGTCACAGATTGTCAACAGTGGCTCCTGTTGATGGCTAGGTGGCCCAGATAATATACTTAATAGATAATAAAAGACTTAATAAGAACCCCAGGTATCCAACCGGATTGAGCCCGTAAAGGGAACATACTACAAGCATGGACAAAAGATTATCAGCGCCCCAACCAATACCACATTCTATATTCCAAAGAAACTATCCACCAACATTCTATACACCTACCAATACTTATATAGCCCTGCTCACTCAATCCTGCATAACACACGCGTGGATCGAGTACCCCATCAATTGTTTTCAGCTCCATCCATGGTTGCTTAGAGGTGCCTGTACCACGTACACCTAATAGCACAAATATCATCCCATCCACCACTAATTATAATTAAAAAAACAAGATTTTGCAACCTAACGCATTTCTCCACCATATTTTTAGGTACATTCAATCAGGAACTCCCCACAACATCAGCAGTCAGCCTATTGCAATGATCAACCATCCTTTGATTGAAAAACCTGAAAATATCCTATACTTGAATGAGTACATATGTAATGTCGTAAGCCTTTCTCCATATTCTCTATATTCGCACTTCAACAAATTTTCAAGTCTTGCTTTCTAGCATGTGGGATTCCATTGGTTCGGCGGCCCTCTGATCGTATTTGTCCCACTCCTTCAGGGAGATGTCCTGGTTATACCACTGTATGAGCTCCAAACTTGTGTATAGTTAGCGAGCATTTATAAGGCAAATTATAAAAGCGGTTGCTGCGTGGAGATTGATATCTTTTCTCACAAATGTTTCACATTTATTCGTTTATTTTGATCTGCTACAATCACAGAATATCTTGCAGCGAAGGAGGTTAGTTTCAGTAGAGGGTTCTGCCATAGGGGAGGGGAGGAAGTTGGACACCGGTTCAACCCACTTTTCGGAGTGAGTGAAACACAATGTATATCGTCCCACACACCTTTGCGGAGGTGGCCTATGAGCCTTCGAAATATGGACCCATCATCGCTACGTGTCCACGGCGTGGAAGGGCCGTGTCTTCACAAATTTCTGATTGCAGGCCAAAGCGGAAAATCTGGATGCAGTCCAATGCGCTTCCTGACTCAGCCACCGCGGGGGAGAGGCGGGGGAAGTTTCCCCTTGCCGTGAGGGGGGTGGGAGGGGTGTCGCAAAGTTGTGGTGGAACAAGTGATTGCGAGGCACAGTATCCGTCTGAAAAGTCATTGTATTCAAGTCGCTTTTGGGCGAAAATTGTCCAGGTCTAACTGCGGAATTGGGGGGGGGTTCGTATCCCCCGCATCTGCCGTAATACTTATACCACTGAAGATAAAAAAGTTAGGACCTACAATACAGTGAATACCATCGCTACGACCATAACTGTACTTTTTAACTGAAAATAGCCGGCAAAAATATCGAAGTACTAGTCTACATGCCCCTCTTCTGAGCACAGTCCATGCTCGCTTCTGTCATTTTCCGAGAGAATTGCATTAACAATGGCATAGCCAGGCTTCAGCTCTGGGAATTCCGCGAGCCGCAAGGGCTATGGGTCCCGTGAAAGTTAAATGTCAAGCACCTGTCTCAAACCATAGGAGTGGTTTTGGTCAGGAGCATAGAAAATGCACGTTGCTCGATAAGGATTTTATTTAAATTCTTAACGAACTTGTCGTGTTATAATTTAGTCGTGCGATTTATCACCATTGTAAGCTTTTATCATGGATGTCGCCACCGCTGGTGTATTTTGGATCCGGGCTCCACCTGCTATTATTTGGTGTGGTCTGATCAACTTCGGGAAAATGCGGTATTTGATAACAGCGGTGGAAACCTTTCGACAACTCTTGGGTGGGTCCAGTTCACTGGAGGATACAGCTGACGAATTGACAGGGGCCAAACCGCCCCATTTTCACTGCAACCTACACCCAAAATCATGGATGGAGAAGTTAGAAGAAGACAACATTATTAGTGGGGCCCAATGCATGGAGGCAATGTGTGTGTGTGGAGGCAGTCCAATGCGCTTCCTGACTCAGCCACCGCGGGGGAGAGGCGGGGGAAGTTTCCCCTTGCCGTGAGGGGAGTGGGAGGGGTGTCCCAAAGTTGTGGTGGAACAAATGATTGCGAGGCACAGTATCCGTCTGAAAAGTCATTGCATTCAAGTCGCTTTTGGGCGAAAATTGTCCAGGTCCTATCCCCAATTGTGGAATTTGGGGGGGTCATATCCCCGCAGCTGCCATAATACATATATCACTGAAGAGAAAAAAAGATAGGGCCTACAATACCGTGAATATCTCTATCGCTATCGCTACGACCATAACTATACTTTTTTTACTGAAAATAGCCGGAAAAAATATCGAAGTACTAGTCTACATGCACCTCTTATCAGCACAGTCCATGCTCGCTTCTGTCATTTTCCGGGAGAAATGCATTCATAATGGCGTAGCCAGGTTTCAGCTCTGGGAATTCCGCGAGCCCCAAGGGCTATGGGTCCGGTGAAAGTTAAATGTCAAGCACCTGTCTCAAAACATAGAAGTGGCTTTGGTCATGAGCATAGAAAATGCATTTTGCTCGATAAGGATTGAATTCGTAACGAACTTGGCGTTTTATAATTTAGTCGTGCGATTTATCACCACTGTTAGCTGTTATCATAGACGTCGCCACCGCTGGTGTATTTTGGATCCGTGCTCCATCTGCTGTTATTTGGTGTGGTCTGATCAACTTCGGGAAAATGCGGTATTTGATAGCAGCGGTGGAAACCTTTCGACAACTCTTGGGTGGGTCCAGTTCACTGGAGGATACAGCTGACCAATTGACAGGGGCCAAACCGCTCCATTTTCACTGCAACCTACACCCAAAATCATGGATGGAGAATATGGAAGAAAAAAATATTGGTGGGGCCCCATGCATGGAGGCAATGTATGTTGCTAATTTGGTTGATAGGGCCCTCCTCACATGGTCCCATGTTGAGAGAACAAAGTGTTGGTGGGACGGAGGTAAAGGTGGTCTGACTGAGACTACACCAAAAATGTAGGAAACTTAACACATGCATATGGCCTCATTTCTCCTCTGATTTATAGCACTGCACATTTTTAACTTGGAAATGGAAGACATGAAAAACTACAGAAATCATTGAAAATGATGAATACTTGACGACAGTAGCAATAATTGAACATGAACAAATTTCGATCCCGTCCTTTGTGCACTAGGGTGTGCCCCTAACAATCAAGCAAAACAAATCATTCTGGATGCATTTCACTTGAATTAGCCTTGGCAACGCAAGAATGCATGTACAATTGCACGTCGATCCGACACAATTTAGAGGTGGCGACAAAAGCAGTCTTTTTGCCATCGTAGCTTACGGGTTTTAAACAAAAGGTTCATGGTCCCGTAGCAGCTTTTTCACAAGAGAGCTGAGCAAACGACTTTAGCACATTATGTGCGTCGAAGTTTCGTCGGTTTTTGGTGAACCTGTGATTGTTGTATGACTTCAATTGTTAAGTTATCCGCTTGGCTTTAGACCCTCGTTCTGGGTAGTGACAACGTACACTGCGCATGGCAAAAACTGTGCAATAACGGTCATGGATAAAGTCGGACAGCTTCGCTTCTTGTTGGGCACAATGGATATCAGCAGCCGGTTTGGCCCCGGGGAAACCTCACTTCATGTGCCAACTTTGGGGGCATGCTTTGTGAACGTGCTCACGACATCGCGCCGGGGTGCAAGTACAAGCGGATAACTTAGTAATCGTAACTCGTACAACTTTTGTAGGCATACAAAAAAAAGACGAAACTTTATTGTACATAATGTGTTGAGGTTATTTTTCTAGCTATCTTATTTAGAACGTTGCAGTGGGCCACGATCCATAGATATACACCTCGTAAGTTGGGGTGACATAAAGCGACATTTACAACGACCTCTAAATTTTGTCGGATCGACCTGTAATTGTGTGCGAAAATGTGTCCCGCTAATGATGATCGAAACAAGATGTAACTGGAGCGATTTAATTTTCGGTTCTTTGTTTGTTTCGATTGTTATTGTTTTGGTCTTCTATTCTCGTTTTTTTCGGGCCTTCCAATAGGACACGTAATTGTGCACGTATACATTTAGATTTTCCGTAAACACGCCGGTTTCTGCGTATTTCACGTGGTTTCTTGGCATAATTTCAAATGGAATCAGAGGAATCTTCCGATGTTTTCATACGATTTATAGCAGATGTACCATTGCCACGCGAAGTCTTTAAAAAAGCGCAGCATCTGACTGCCTTCAGGAATTTCGCGTTTAAGCAAAGGAAGAAGCTTAGCTGACCGTTTTTTTGTACAGTCGCACGCGAAAGGCACAGAAAATGAAAACTTCTGGTTTGAGCTGGATTTCTATGGATAATATTGCATTATCCATAGTTTGGTATGCTGATATAAGAACACACCACGCTTATCAATGTCTGTGAGTCTCAATGTGAATGTCAGCTTACGAAGCTCAACGTGTTTATGAGCAACATTATCAGGTCCAGAAATAAGACCAAGCAAAATTGTGACGCCAATATGCCCACTGCAAAATTGTCACATTATCAAAGTATATTGGAGAGATCGAGATGACGCTGCCCGCCTTCACGGGGCGCGATATAGAGGGAAAAGCACCAACGATAGGCTGCAATGAACTATGTCCCCCACCCGCTTAGCATATTTTTAGAAGCAAAAGATGTCTCTATCAGAGGAATAGGTACGTCTTTAGAAGAAAAGAGCCTCCTGAGAGGAATAGATGCCCTTTTGATATGTACCGGTGTACCCATTCAACCTCCCCGGCTCAACAAATTGTCAGTCTAAGGTGCCCCCCCAATGGACTTTGAGAGTTGTTCCTATCCGAGGAAATGGTGCCCCTCCAAACGATTCCAAACGCCCCTAACTATACACAGTTGTACGCGTTGATGAAAGAAGAGCATGGTCTGGGCGTGGCGTTGATATTTTGTAATTACTCCGAATGATGGCTCTTTAAACGTTTGGGAATATTTCTCTATTTGACCCGTCTTGAGTCAATGACCAACGATCGTGGCCCGAAATTTGTTCAAGATATGCAAAGCAGAGGTATATGAAGGTACCACAGTTTCGTATCTGTGTCTACTCATTCGGCAGCTATCCCGGAAAAACCTGAGGACGTGGGGCGGGGATCTCGAGAGAGCCTCACCCTGGGCCGGAGAGAGTACTACATGAGCGTAATACCATAATTCCACTGCAAGCACAAGCAAAAGATAGACCTAATGGTTTTCTACGCTTCCTAGAAAGACCAATTCGTACCATCTACTAATTGTACGACCTCTTCCGTGCTTCACGCTGTTAAATATGCCACATTTTACCTAAAACGACTCGTAATTCGGAGATAATCGTGTCATTTTGGTATCAAATTAGCCTCTGGGAAAGTGAATTTGAATAATCAAATGAGCGTCTTCTGGGGTACGCCCTTTGGCGGGCGTACCCCATACAGCTTAAGATATAAATCTTACAAAAACTGATATGGCAAAAACTGGTACTAATCAACGCATCAACGGCTGGAATACCTCGTGTAGTGTTCTAGAAAAAAAACCGAAAAGCTTAGCTGTTCGGACCAAAACCGGCTTCTCCTATTTGCCCAAGTCATTACGTTCGCAGTAATTAAAAACATCCAGTAGAGTTCGCAAGCTAGAACCAACAAGTCTTCCTCTAACTGAACCCGTTTAATTTCAAAGGCCATTATACACGTGCTTTCCACGACACTCCTCATTATATTTGACAAGACCTTAGCCACTATTTTAGAAACTATGTTTGCTATCAATGTTACTACTCCACGACGATGCGCTATGAAAACACTCCTCTTCCTTTTGCTTCATTTATGTAATCTACGATCATGTTCCCCAGGCCCGACGAGAAGAAAAGGAGAAAATTACTTGGAAAATCCAGAAGCCGAAATAGCTTTGCTATTCATCTTACCCTTAAGCACATGTAGACAGTCTTCACTTGTAGTACGACCATTGCAGGAGTTCTTTCCATTTTGGTTAATTTGGGGAAATCTATAGAGGTCAGATTGTCCTCGATTCGCCGATAGCTATTACCTGTATGACATGTAGACTCATATAGAACTGGAGACAAAAGCAGTCAGTGCCATATTGTTTTAGTCATTTAATATAATGTTTTCTTTTCTCCTCTCCCTGACCTCTGCTTTACTGCTTCTGATGCCACTCGCTCGAATGGCACGCGTGATCACTTCTAGCTTCAAATCGAAACCGTAAACATTGTCCCGTATACGCTGTCGTTAGTATTATTCACTTTTAATCTCTGCACACGCACTGTAAATGACAAGTCATCATTGAGAAGGATATTGTTAAGTCACCATAATCCAGGTCCCTTCGCATATGTATACAGTATAATTCCAAAATTTACTTGGCTGTGATTGGTACATTATGACTTGTGTGGAGATTTACTCTCACGACTATTGTATTTAGACGCTGAAGCATCTGATTACCGACCAAATTCGACTATCAAAAAGGTGCATCACATTTGAAGTGAACTGATATTCTTGGACGTTTGGCGTGAAAAACATCCCAGAACTGCTAGGTATACCTGGCGGTGACGTAGCTCTTTTCAATTAATTCAACAATCAAGAATTGCGTACGTGTTCAGCCATAGTTATTTGGTATTTGTGTCCGCTTTCCTGCTTAGACGGACATTTGTTCAATCTAATCTGAAGTTCAATTATTCAATTATTTTTAGGTTAGGCGGACAAAGTGGCCAGCCAAAAATAAACGTTTGCTCCTGTGGGAAGGATTTGATTTGTGAATATCAATTCATCTGTGTTGCATAGAGTTGCGTTTCACGAAAGCTTTTCTTTCCATTGTCACCACAATTCTGCACTGTAATTGGTGAAGTTCGCGCGCGAACACAAAAACTGATATCGATCACAATCGCCACATACGTCATATATGTGGCAAAACGACACCCCAGCAGCTGATTGCTATTGCCCAGGGTTGGGATAGGCTTAGTCTGACATGAAGCAAGCTTGCCACAGGTGTGGATAATATTTTGCTGAAACAATCTACATAACTACGTGCTGATTTAGTACACTTCTTCGCTAGCCAGGATCCGGCAAAGGCGGCGGATTAATTCTTCCTTGGGAGGGGGGGGGGTGATGGGGGGTGATGGGGAAGCATCATTCAAAATCGTTCAAGACTTACCACACTTTTGGTTCGCTTAACTGTAACCCTCGCACGCTCCGGAGCGTATCTTCGTCGTTAAAGTTGATGAAACTGGATGAACAGATGCAACTGCGCCTCCCACTTCATCAAAGTGGACAGATAATGTGGTGACCGTCAGGTGTTGCAATAGGGTTATGATGGAGTTCAGTATTTAATTCATGCAGTGCGAAACTCCCAAAGTCCGAAAGCCTCGAAACAATCAGTCTATCTATCTCGGCCTAAAACTCGAAGACCTCAGAAGCTGAAAAAGATCATCCGAGGTACAGCTCGGCCCCGTATCCTTTAATCCACCTTTAATCACTTTGGAAAGCAAACCTATGTATGCACATTAGCTCAGCTGATTAGTTTCAGCAAGCGAGGAAGTATTATCACTACACTAGAATCTGGTTTGCTTCCACCATGAATGAAGGAGGTCTCATCCCATCAATAGTCCCAAACTTTATCGTCTTCAAATTGCAATGGGTGTCCTGCAACAACCTAGTATGATGATGATAATTTTGTTCAGGAATCTGAACAAAGTCCTTCGTTGTCAGCGCGACGTACTCCCCGGGTATTAAACGGTGGAACATTAACTTAGAGGTAATACATTAACCCTTCTCGTCATTCCGGCAAGATCCTCACACAGCGTCACGGGCGAGGGGTGGGGGCTCATTACATTACCATCTAATTTCCAAACTAAGCGTCGCACGAAACCGGAAGATGTGTCACATCTCCACTGCAACTTTCGGCGCGTCACATCTCCACTGCAACTTTCGGCTTGCTCACACTTTATCTACGTAGTACACACACACACTCCTGCTGGACACACACGGTCACATATATGGTTAAAACCGAGGATATCGAGAAAACCCGGCAGGGGACTGGTAAGCATCTGACAATGCTTCAGACGAAGTTTGAATACCGAGGACGTCAAAAACGTCCTCGGTATACACCCAACGTCCTCGGTTCCCAGGTGTGCAAACAGAAAATGGCCTCGGTATGCACGAAGTACAAGTGCACACACACACACACACAAAACATACAATTTTCAACGATGCTGGAAATATCTACGAAACATATTGCTTTGTGTATGCGTGTATGTGTGTGTGCGTGTGTGAGTGTGTGTGTGTGTGTGTGTGTGTGTGTGTGTGTGTGTGTGTGTGTGTGTGTCTGTGTGTGTGTCTGTGTGTGTGTCTGTGTTTGTCTGTGTGTGTGTCTGTGTGTGTGTCTAGGTGTGTGTGTCTGTGTGTGTGTGTGTCTGTGTGTGTGTGTCTGTGTGTGTGTCTGTGTGTGTGTCTGTGTGAGTTTTTTTGTGTGTGTGTGTGTGTGTGTCTGTGTGTACACTTCGTATAGGGTTTTTTTTCTACGTATGCATGATAATTGCGCTTCCCTTCTTCAAACCGTTTTCTATTGTTCTCTTCTAGAATCCTCAGTGCTAACTTGCGCGTCGAGTGGATGGTAAGATGGAAAGAGCTTGGCCGCGGGAGAAGCTACCCATTGTCCCATTTCCTGACAATGAGAAGCTACCCATTGTCTCGTCCCATTTCCTGGAGCCTCTTTACCGGTTTTGAATGTCTCCTCGTGTCCTACCCTCCTCCATATTCAATGGCCCCCTCTCCCGTCTTGGAGGGCCTCCCCCTTATATCCTGGGACCCTTTAACATGGCATGGGGCTTCCTCTCATGTTCCATGGGCATTCTCTGCCAAATTAGGGGCCTGCTGCCACGCCTCGTGGGCCTCCTCCTTTGTCCTGGCAAAGCCTACCCGTCTTGAGGGAATCTTAGATTTTGGAAACCTCACCTCTTTCCATACCTGCTACCACTCCCATCTTAAGTAAGGGCCTCCTCTCATTTCCTGGGAATTCCTTCCGGTCTTCGGGGCCTCATTCGGTCCTGGAGATCTCCTATTCCGTCTTGAGGGACTCCTCTCGAGTCCGGCGGGGGCCTCCTTTCTCTTCTAAAGACCTTCTTTTTCAAATTAGGGGCCTCCTCTCACGTCTTGGGGGCCTCCTGATCTGCGTTTTGATTGAATCTTTGCCCATTTTAATGGTGGCCCCTTGTCTCCTGGTGGACTCTTCTTCTCTCCGGGTGCCTCCTCTTACAAATTACAAGCAACCTTTCCTATTTCAGTTCCCTTGTCATTTTCTGGGGACCTTCTTACCCATCTTGGAACCTTCTTTCTCGCCTGGGAACCATCCCTCTTATCTAATGGCCTTTTTCTCCTATTTTAGGGGCTTCCTCGTTCATCATGGAGTCTCATTTCCAATCTTGTGTCGTCCTCTTCCGAATTAGGTGTCTCCTGCCACGTTTCTGGATCATCATTTTCTATCTTGGTGGAACCTTACCCGTTTTGGGGCCTGTTTTGCGTCTTCGAAACCTCATTTAATATCTACTGGCTTTCTCTTCCGTCTTGGGGCCTCCTCTCATTTTCTTGGGCATCCTTTCCCGTATTAGGGCCTCCTTTGCAATCCTCGGGCTTCCTTTGCAATCCAGGACCATTCTTTGCAATCCTGGGGGACTCCTTTCCCGTATTAGGGCCTCCTTTGCAATCCTGGGGGCCTCCTAGGCAATCCTTGGGGCCTCCTTTGCCATCATGAGGGCCTCCTTTGCAATCCTGGATGCCTCCTTTGCAATCCTGGGGGCCACCTTTGCAATCCTGGGGGCCTCCTTTGCAATCCTGGAGGCTTCCTTTGCAATTCTGGTGCCTCCTTTGCAATCTTGCGGGCCTCCGTGCCAATTGTTGGCACTCTTTTGATTTCTGGGGTCTCTTATGCTCTCCTAGATGACGCCTTTTTCAAATTAGGGGCCTCCTCTCACGTCTTGGAGGCCTCACCACCTGTGTTTGGAGCCTCATTATCCTCTTAGCAGGGTGCTTTTGTGTTATAGTCCCAAATCTTATCTGCTAGGGTCCTCCTCTTCCAAAATATGGGCCTCACCTGGCTGGTCTCAGTGGCCTTCTCTCATTCCTGCGGAAACCTTCGTATCCATCTTGGAGTTCCCTCTTGCGTCCGGAGAAATATCTCCTATAATTTCTTAATTTATATTGTAGGCCTCCTCTTCCATCTTGGGGGCCTCGTTTTCCAAATTAGGAATATCCTGCCACCCATCGGAAGCCTTCTTGTCTAACCTGGGTGGCTTCCTGCCCGTCTCGGTGGCATCCCTTTTCATCCTGGGGCCTCCTTGACAGCATGATCTTCAGTCTCACCGGCCTCCTTGCTCACTTTTTTCCTGTGCATTTCCGGATAGGGGCTTCGTCAAATTTCAGGGGCGGCGTCTCCTCCCCTCCAGTCTCACGGCAGGAGGGGCGACTGCCCCCTCTGCCCCCCGCCCCGTGGCGACGCCCCTGGTTAAAAGTTAAAATGATTGGGGGCAAAGCCAACTTTGAGGAGACACTTGCCCTCGGTTGGTTATTTGGGCTTAGGGGAGCATCGACTGCGTTGGTCACACAGCGCCCAGGGCACTTGGCCTGTCAAAAGCATATAAAGCAACACCCCGGAGATCAAGCCATCAAGATGACCATAGGTACCAGCTTGCAGACTGGCATCAGTATAAACATGTACACAAACTGTGTAGGTACCTAGGTAGGTAGGCAGGCACCTACCTAGTGCATAGGTGGTCACCCGGACATCCACACATGGTGCACACGTCACCCGCACATGTGGTGACCACACGGACTCCTGGTGCATACGACACACACGCACACACACACACACACACACACACACACACACACACACACACATACCTGGTGCACAAGACACACACCTGGCGCAGATGAGACACATATACCTGGCGGCCATACGAGGCTGTCACCTGGTGGTCACCCGGACATCCACACATGGTGCACACACACACAGTCACGTAACTTTGATTTGCGGGGACACGTGTGGTATCACATGTTTATGGGGACTTGAGCTTTAAAATTACTTGCAGTCTGAACTTGAAGAGAATGCAACGTAAAAGTGATGTGAGAGCAAAGCGTGTATCACAAAGAACGTAACCAATTAGTAACTTCTCGATTCAAGAAAAGGAAGCATCTTATTCTGCCGATTTTATTTTGGGGGTTTTATGGGGACATCCCGTCGGCCAGATCAAAGAGCGGTGGGCGGGGTGTGGGCGGGGCTTACCAGGTCCCCATAAATATGCAAATGTTGAGTATGTGCTTTTGGTCCCCATAAACCGGGAAAATGTGTGTGTGTGTGTGTATGTATGCTTGGTCCCCAGAAAACATGGGAAAATTATATATGCACTTTGGGACCCCATAAGCTACGCAGCATACACACACACACACACACAGTGAGTAGTCTCATTTTCACCCCACATAGCGCACACATACATGCAGACAAAGTTGTCAGTTATTCTTAGGGGTCGGTCCAATGAAGGTCAATGCTTTCTCGCATAGTCCATAGAGATTTAGGGAAGCGTACAGTGGACATTCTAGTGCAACTGTAGTGTGCTCAACCCTCTTTAAATAAAAATCAAATAGTTTTATCTCCCCTTTGCTTTTCACAATAGCGTTCGAACCACTCTAACCAACAAGATAACAAACGGAGAACTAGCGACATGAAAAGCGGCATATTGCACGTCACATTTCGCGATTTTTTGCATAGCCACCGAGGCTGTTGTCGAGCCCAAAAGAACGTCTACAAGTCCCTACGAACGTTTACAGACGCTTGAACGCAAAAATCAACGGGCCCTCATGAACATCCACGAGCCCTTACGAACTCCTACGGGCACTTGCAGGAGCCGCCGGGCCCTTATGAATGTCTGCGGGCCCTACAAATGTCGCAGGACGTTCGAACGTCTACGGACTCTTATGAACGTCCACGGATTCCTAGGAATGCGTAAGGACTATCACGAACGTCTTTGGGGCTTTACGAACGTTTACGGACCCTTACGAACGTCTGCAGGCCCTTGCGAATGTGTACGGGTACCAACGAATGCGTGCGGGCCTTACAAGTTTATTTACCCCCTACCGGTTACTGAATCGACGTCTTTTTCAATAGTTTTGACATTCTGCATCTGGACGTATGTTCAGGTCTGCATTCCCGATTTATAGCAGTGCCATGCTCGCATACAACTTTAGGAGGTAGGGGTCCGACGATCCGGGCTCCCAATGATGATTAAAGAAAACTGTTTTTAAAGAAAATACTTCTCGAAATAAAGTGACCGAAATTCGGGTAAATTTAAAGAAACTGGAGTTAGTCCGGGCCCCTTCGCAAAATCCTTCCTCTCATTTGACAATTCCTGGCTCCATCTCTGATTTCAACACAGCTGAAGGATCAGATAGGTAAGTTCAAAGTTTCGACTGTTTTTGAGACTTCCGAAGTCATGCTACCATGCATAGTGGTAGTCATAGTGGTGGTCGAAAACATTATTTTATAGAGTCCAGGGATGGAAATAGACGCCGAAATCAATTGTAATGTCCACATTAACCCTAGTGACTGTTGAATAAAAAAGAGCATGAGGCCAAGATGGGTAACTGACATCGGAAGCATACCTATGTAAAAGGCTAGGGTTGTCCAGTAATACACGAAACCCAACATTGACCATTTGGGGTAGTGAGGTGAGATTAATTGACTACTTTCGCGACATGAGAAAACAAAACCTGACATGTTTTACTTATGATATCATAAGTCTTATGACCTGATCTAACATTTTCACCTTTGTTACACTATAAGACTGGAAAAGGATGCCCAATCAGCTATGCTAAGCTGCGGCGAGCTTGCACGGGCCGTTTCTTCGTCGTCAAAAACCATGGGGAGGGGGATAGCAACCCCAACCCTGCACAGACGATTGCTAACGTAGGTCTTGAAAAAATATCAAACTATAAAATAGCAGGCAGGCCGATCGACGGCTGTCGCGACGGTCGGCCCGTGTCCCGTCCGTGGACTTTGCACCCCCGATGCTGTGTTTACCAAAGGATTTTTTAATGGTTGTGTATATGATACGCTGATCAATTTTGAACAAAGTCCCAAAATGTCATTGCAATATTCATACCGCTTACAAGGTAATGCCGAAAAACAGAATAGATGGGCGGATTCCACCCACTCCCTCCGCTACACGTTTTAATGAGAGACATGGTCTTTTTGGGCCCATTCTTCTCGTGCGACGTCCATATGCGTCATGCTAAATTTCACCTTCACAAATTCAAGGGGGTGTGTCTCCCCATCTTCGCTCTCTGACTCTGGGGCTGGCCGTGTCCTCAGGTATGTGTGACCCACCCACGATCTCAAACAACATTATCTTCGGTAAATTACTTCGTCCACGCTTTCCCAAACATTCATCATTTTGTGGATAAAATTGATTCATAAAGAAAATTTGCTGCTAGTTATACTTCGAAGTTAAATTTTCGAACCTGGTATAAATCTACTCCAACATGTTCTCTAGGTTGATGATTATGATGTTGATGAGGTTGATAATCCCTGGAGCAAGAAGTACGCTCAAGCCTTCCTGGAGGGGCGCCACCTTTCCATGCCGATGGGATGTACGCCTTCAGTGCTCCTCCACACCTTGCATCCGCCTTTCATTTTCAAGATATTTGGGGATATTACCTCGTGTTCTGGTAGCAACAGTCCGCGTAAACCACATATCTTATATTATTTTTACCGTAGGTTATTCCAAAACCCGATTGGTTTGATGCCAGGGAAACGCAAGCTGATTGGTACAGTGGTCGAGATAGGATACCCCATTGAGGAATGCGTTGGTCTCTTTGCAGTGATAAATTATTCGTGAAATAGGGTGGAATATGCCACTTTCTGAACATTCAATCCACATCCTTCTCCAGGAAGTATCGGCATCCTGCTCCTTGATTAATGCTTATCAAGTCTTCATGTTTCCTTTCTAACAGTATCTCGTTTCTAAATAGCATGTGCATGCTCTCGATGAGGAATGGTGATACATGAATATTTTCCAATGCAATTTCAGGTAAAGGGATGGCCTATGATGTGATATGACACACAATATCAGTTTATAGCATAGTTATTATTCTCCCTATCCTGAATATAGTTCTTCTCAAATTATGAATCTCAAAACAAATGATAAAGGTCTAGTCATAAGTACCTGTACTTTTAGCTCAAATTTTAGTCTGAAAGACATCAAAAGCATTTTTAAATGACACTAATTTCATGGCAATTTTCTACATCCTGCTGGGCTCGTTTCGACATCTCACACCTAACGAAAAACCATTATCTTAACTCTGTCTCTTTGCCCTCTGGATTCGTTTGGCCCAAGACCAGGTGTACCATGTATACAGCAATAAAACATGTACAAACATTTTATTGAAGATGATTTTGTAAAATAAATCTGGGTTTTGATTATCCAGCTGATGTGTTGGAAATTTCAACGTAATTTCGCTACATTTGTATTAATTATATTTCTGGTGACTGTGTGCACATGCTTCCTTTCCCCACTATCACCCACAACCATGCAATTTTTTTTATATAACAAGCTATTCTGCTTTTGGTTTGTCGGGTGATTAGCGAGGGTCGCGCAGTGCGTTGAAGTGCATGAAATGCAATGTCTGAAAGTGCATTTGGAGGAAGGCACCAATATGTCCTCTGCAAAGTTATCGAGGAAAAAGGTCAGGTGTGGCTACCCGAACTGCGCCTTTAATGGCATGTGCTACACTCTTGCGCGTCACCAGAGAGCAGTAGGTAGACCGTGAAATGCCTGGCCGCATACTGGACACCGGCTCGGAGCATAATGGAAGATATTCAAGCTTGGCACCATCCTGAGGTGAGACCAGGTTCCAGGGTCACAGGTTCTAAATGGCAATTTCGCTAAGTATGTTGAAATGCTATGCACCTTGCAGTAAGTAATGCCCATTCACCTCCAGTCAAAAGGAAGTGTCCCAGCCTGTAAAAGAAACCTTGTCCTTGGCTAATTGTAATCTGATGTGCAAACGAAGCATATTGGGTAAATTTGCAGCTTAGGGTACTTTCTGATTTCTTGGAATTTCTTTTGCTAATGCAATGCTTATGAATGTGCTGAGCATGAT